>PVJD01019119.1:0-12510 GCA_004026545.1 Mormoops blainvillei | reverse complement strand
ATGGGTATATCTGGAGTCAGAACGCCTGAGGGTCTTCATTAATGTTTTATTATGAACAATTCCAAACATTAAAAACTAGAGAGTAGTTTATGAATCTTAGGTACCCATCACTCAGTTGAAATGATCAGCTTTGCTGATCTTATTTCATCTATCTGCCCCCCGCCCCCACCTTTTTTTTCTGCTGGGGTAGTTGAAAGCAAATCCCAGATAGCAGGGCCACTTCATCTAGAAATAGTTCAGTGTGTCTCTCTCACTGATAACCGACCATGCTGTGAGCACACCTAACGAAATGAACAGTAATCCTTGTGATGAATATCATCGGACTCCATCTCACTTCAAATCTGCCATTAAATATGTGGACCCACGCTCCAAGGGTGAACGGAGGCCATGTGGCAAGGGCGGCTATCTGTGCTCTGGCTTTGGAGCCACAAGAGAGTGATGGGTGAATGCCTGTGGCTTTAGGGGAGTCATTTTGCTCTGTGGGGCCTCAGTTTCCCCCTATACTGAAGGCGCTCACCTCTCCCAAGGCTATCGGGAGGACTGAGTGAAACTATATATGTGCGAGTACCAAGTGCATGGTGGGGACCTGGTAAATGATCCTCATGATGCTTTCAGAGAAAACTGAAGTTCAGAGAGTGACTTGCCCAAGGTCACACAGCTCAGCGTGGTGAACCTGGGACGGAAGCATAGGTCTCCTAAGCGCACTGGGGTATGCATTCCACACAGCTTCTCTCACCTCCTCTAACCCTACCCTGGCCCCTGCCCATCTCCATCCCACACTACCAATGTCAGTGATTTCAACGGGGTCTCTTTTTTTCTTGACAACCAGTGGGTCAGTTCTTGTGCTGTGGGCTGAGCAGGTGATAGGATACCCACAGGCCTGGCTCCAATAGACCTAGAACAAGACCCTTCCCCTCTTTGGGCCTCAGTTTCTCCATCTGTAGCAAGGGGGCATTGACCTCTATGTAGTCTCTGAGACCTCTTCCAGCTCTGCTGTGCTTCTGCCAGGGTTAGTAACTCTGGGAGTGTAGGGAATATTTGAGGCTGATGGGATGCGGGGAGTTCACAGCCATCCAGGACTCCAGGCTACAGGAGAGTCTATGATGAGGGAGAACCTCCTGTACTGGGGGGCAGGAAAGGTGTGGCCCAGCTCAGTAGAATTGAAGCTCCTCCTTTTTCTTGGATAGTAGGCCTCTGAAACTGGGGTTGCAAGTTGCACATTATAAATACTATTTTGAGATGTAAAATCCCAGTGACTTATCGACAAACAGCTAAATAGAAGATTAGCAAGAAGATTTGAAAAACACTGTAAATCCCTAGGTCTAACAGACACTATTTTCTATTTTTTATTCCACCCAACAACTGAGAATACACATTGCTCTCAAGTGCTCATGGAATGTTCTCCAGGAGACACCCTATCTTCGGCCACAAAACAAGTCTCAATAGGTTTTAAAAGATCAAAAATATACAAAGTGTGTACTCTGACAACAGTGGAATGAAATTAGAAATCAAGAGCAGACAGAAATTTGGAAAATTCTCAACTATGTGGAAATTAAACAACACACTCCTAAATAACACATGGGTCAAAGAAGAAATCACAAGGGAAACTAGAAAATACTCAGAAATGAATGAAAACAAAAATACAGTATACCAAAATTTATGAGATGCAGTAAAAGCAGTGCTCAGAGGGAAATTTATAGCTATAAACACCAACATTACAATAGACGATCTCAAATCAATAACCTAACCTTCTACCTCACTAGAGAAATGAAATAGGGAATAAAAAATAAAGAAAAATCAACAAAACCAAAAGTTGGTACTCTGAAAAGGTCAACAAAATTGACAAAACTCTAGCTAGACTGACCAAGAAAAGAGAGGACTCGAATTACTAAAATCAGGAGTAAAAGTGGAAACATTACTACTGACCTTACAGAAATAAAAAGGATTATAAAATTTCATTGATATAGAGGTACCAAAGGGGCTCCACAACTTTTCTAGAGATGTGATGAGAACAACCAGGAATGGTTACCAGGAGTTCAGTTCAGGGAGCAGGATTGGGGTGCGGGGTTTTTTTCCATTATAAGTCTTCATGGGTTATTTCTATAAGTGTTGTTATTGTAAAATACAATACATTGTACAGAAAAGTGAATAAAAATAGAAGTCCTCAGCTCAGCAGTTATCATCAGTGGGACACCCATGGAACCACCACCCAGGCAAGAATTAGAACGGCTGCTTGGATGCCCTCCTTTCGCCCTCACCAAAGCCCCCTTCCTGGAAGCTAACCATCATCTTGACTTTTATGGAAAGTTCATCCTTGCTTTTCCTGAGAGTTTTGCCATCTCTAAACACTATAGTTTGGTTTAGTTCGTGCTTTGGACTTTACATAAATCCAACCACACAGCAGGTCTTCTTTGGGTCTGGCTTCTTGCATTTAGCACAATGTGTGTGTGAGAGTCACCCACGTTGTTGCAGGCAGTAGTTTGTTCATTTCCTTTGCTGTGTTGTATTCTATTTTATGAGCATACCATGAATTTTGTGTCCATTTTTAAAAGCCATGTATGAAGATAAATTGATTAAAATATTTTAAATAAAATACAAATTAAAGATGGAACTCAACAAGTGTTAGTTTAATTTTTATTTTGAAGACTCTCACTTCCTTTTTCTGTTCCAGTCACTCATAAAGCCAGCCTGCATCCTGGAGAAAATAGGCCACTTAGGCAGCAGCCCAGAGGGACCAGATCTGAGAGATGCCACACACCCCTGGGGTCCTGCCTTTAGCCCTTCTCCCCAAATTTTCAGCTTCAAATTGGGAACATCGCTAGAAGGAGCAAAGATCACATCATCCCTTCCACCCAAGACCTGCTGCTTCCCAACATGTCTGTGACTATGTGCACAGGCAACGGGCTAGAGCATGCACCACACATGGGCACACATATGGGCACATGTGTGGGCACACATGCATGTCCTGGAGGTGGTGGAACCTGTAGGCACCTGACCAGTGGGTGAGGTCTGTGCATGTAGAAGTTGGTGGAAGAAGAGGAGGAGGAGGGGGAAAAATCCCCTCATTTCTGAAGAAATGTCCCAGATTAGATTTGTAAATCAAAAACCAATATATAACATGCAAGAATTGATCTGTTTTATATTCCTCAGTTACATTTTTGTGAAGCACATTTAGAAGATTTAGAACGTATTTGCGCCTGCTGGTTGGGCCATTATATGCTTGAGTTCATACATCTATTTGTGAGGCTATAAAACAGGCATCGACTACCATGTAAATTGTGTTCTCCACAATAAATTATATGCATACTTGCAAAAATACATAACTGCCGTGGCTGGGCCAACGCGGCTGGAATACTAATGAGGGCGAAAGTTGCTTTGTCCCTCTTCTCTGGCCTAATTTAGCCTCTACATCAAAAATTATGTAGGAAAAATCACTTTATCCTCTCACTGAGAAATAAAATAGCACTCACGGGCACCCTCATCTCTTCCCACCCCCCTTCCTTTTAACCGAACACTACCATTTTCATACTAATTTTAGCTGTTCCAGGTTTACCAGGAAGAAACCTGGTTCAGCTGAAACTGGGGAGCCACTGGGCTTTCTACCTGCACGAGAGGGTTCTTGGAGCTGGTTTATGCACACACGCAGGCACACGTATGCACATCATGTGTGCATGTTCCCCCTTGTGGTTTGAACTCACTTGTGCCAGGGCATATTCACACCATGCAGACAGACCCACATACAAACGTGGAGACTTGGTCCAGACACACGTGCACAGACAACCCACGAGCACTCACCCACGTGGCACATTCTCATTTTCTCTCCCTGGTACACACTTGTATGCATAGAGACTCACTGGGAAAATCCAATTCAGTTCAGTTGACTACAATTCAATCCAGCTCAGTCCAGCAAATGTTGATTGAGCACCTACTATATGCCACAGACTGTACTTGGCTCTGAGAATATTGAAATTTTTTAAAAAGACGAAATCTCAGGTCACAGTTCAGGGAACGAGGCAGCCTTGTGAAAAAATGCAGCAAGTCGGTGTGGTGCAGGGAGGGGGGGAGGGGGGTGGCTGTAGCAGATGTCCGGAACCACATGTGCACACACACTCCTACCCTGTAGTGTAGTGTGGTGTAGTGGCTGTAGGCACACGTGTTCACCAGTTCTCACATGGATGCACACCTGTGTGGGCATTCACACAGACACCAGCCACAGGTTCTCAGGTACAGGCACACCATACACACACACAGATGGATACATATAAGCATCAGCATAGCCCCCGCCCACTCTTACTGCTGCGTGCTGACGCCTGAACAGCCTGTGTCTTCTCCAAAAGCCCGAGTTAACCTCATGCGCTGTCTGGCTTGCAGTGCTTCGGGTTTTGTTGCAGCCCGTACTGGAAGCAGAGCCACTTCCGGCATGAGGTTGACGGACATTGCTCCTGCTTCTCCCAGAGGCCTTGCCCCAGGTTCCATCCTGGTGGGTGCGCCAGAGGGCTCACACAGGGAGAAGTACACACGAAGCGGACCTTGCTTCCGTGATCTCAGGCCAGGCTCTGTCCCATCCTGGGCCTCAGTTTACCCATTTAAAAAATGTGGGTATTGGAAAGTCTCTGAGGCTATCAAGCTCTAGATGGCCACAGTTCGTTGCTGAGGAGGGTTGGGCTTATCAGAGAGTATGAGACAACGGCAGAGATGGCTTCAAACTAGAGGAGGCCGGACCCCTCTGAGCTCCCAGGTAGGAGCACTGGCACTGGGGGCAAGACCAGAGGTCTTGGGAGCTTCATGGGAGCCCTCCTGAGAAAAAGAGTGACACTATGTGATAGAGGAAAGGAGTCTTGCTGAGGCCAGGATCCAGCGCGATCCAGCTCAGATATTTATAGGTACCAGACATGGTTCTTGGGGAATTTCATTCTCTCTTCAAACACTGGAAGGGCTGCCATGGGGCAGAGGGAAGGGACCTCGTCTGTGTGACCCAGTTGGTAGAACTAGCAGAGCGGGAAGCCAGCAGAGGCTCCATTTGGTTCAATATAATGATCAATGTGATCATGTGTGGCGTATCCTCCTTTCCTTGTAGTCCTTTGTCTCACTTACACTTCCTTGTATCCTATCCTATTTCTTTTTCATACCATACTATTTTCTTTTCATACCTGTTCTTTGAGTAGAAAACATTTTATTTTTTGAATAGTAAATAGTATTTTTATTGAGAAAAGTACTATACGCATATAGTGAAAAATTCAAATCGGTCAAAAGGTATACAGAGAAAAGTCGGTCTCTCTGCCTTCCCAGACTCCCCAGTTTCATAACCATCCAGTGTCCTCTCCAGAAACAGTCACTGTTACTAACTTTTATATTTTCTTTCAGAAATTTACTATGCCTGCTATCTATCTATCTATCTATCTATCTATATCATCTCTACCCTTCTTTCTATCTATCTGTTTATCATCTTGACCCTTTATTTTAACACAAACAAGAGCATGCCCTGTTGCCTAATCCTTGCCCTCTGCCCCATCCTAACCATGTAGCTTGGAAAAGTTTTCCACTGGGCAACATCCAGCGATGGGATGAGTTAATGAGTTCGCCAACACCGGAAGACGTGGACACACTAACCAGATAACCGCTTGGAGAAAGGAAATGGCAGAATTGAGCTCTTGACTGGGGAAGGGAGGTTAGACTAGACTCAAGCCTTTTAAGGCTCTATCCATCAACCAGTTTCTTGATACAAAGAGAATAGCTCTTTATCTCACCCTACCCTTTCTCCACACTCCTCCCACAGCCTCTCCAAAGCCGGCCAGGGTCACCAGTACCTAAAGCTGCCCAGCCATGGCTCCTAGTCCTCCTGTAATTGACAAGAACTCCCCAGGGATAGCCTCTCTTTGTGCCAGCCTCATGCCACTAAACTCCAAATTAAGAGGCCCAGCTGAGATTTCTGTCTTATTCTTCCTATACCCCTGGGGCTGGTCCTCTCTCATTTCAGGAGGGGAATGGAACTAGAAGTTTGGATTTGGGAAGGGGGGTATAGAGGGCTCACCACCAAAGCTGGTGCCTCTATGCTCCGGAGAGATGTGCGTGTCCTACCATGCAGCTTAAGACTTCTCCAAAACACCGTCCCCCCAAATCCAATAAAATTGCAAATTTCACTGTATTTCACAATATCCTAAATAAACATGAACAGCATGCATTCTCTTCCTTGCATCAAATATTAATCTGCCCGTGGCCAGCGCCTGCTCCCCCGCGTGTGTGCGCAGGCTGGGTAAACACCGGGGAGATTGGGATGCCAGACCTTGCCTTCTCTTCCCCAAGTCGAGAGCATGACAAATTTTTCTCCTAATTACACCTGCCACTGTTTGCCTTCTAATACTGTAAATCCTCCATCACATAGTTTTTCAGATTCAGGATTAGGTTCTCTTCCTGTCGTACAAATGATTGGAGGGGGCAGGGATGGGGGAGTTGGGGGGGGCAGTGTGGGCTCTGTGGCATTGCTTCTCAGTTTCTCCACGGGAGTCTCTGAATTGGGCAGAGACAGTATTCCCAGGCCCCTGACCCTCCTGCCGTGTGGGAAGATTTCAAGGGGGAGAGAAGGGGAGAGAATGGAGCAAAGACACCTGCTCAGGTGTGCAGAAGTTGCTCATCCCAGTTTAATTAGCTCCCTAATTGCCTCCAAATCTGGACACAGTAAAAATCCTTAGAGGAAGGGAGAGGATGGATAAAAAGCGTTCACCATAGTGTCCAGCACACAGTAGGTGAGCCACAAACCACAGTTCCCTTACCCCTCGCGCTGTCTCCTGGCTGATGCCATCTTCATCTCCTCCTGGACCATGAAACCTAACTCCTCACTGGGTTCCTGCCTCGCCTCACCCCTCCCTCTCCAGTGAACCCATTGTCCCCTAGCTGCCAGAGCGCTCTTTCTTTTCTTTTCAAAGATTTTATTTATTTATTTTTAGAAAGAGGCAACGGGAGGGAGAAAGAGAGAGAAAAACATCCATGCGTGAGAGAAACAGTGACTGATTGCCTCTCCTACACCCCCAGCTAGGGATCTGGTCTGCAACTCAGGCATGTGCCCTGACTGGGAATTCAACTCCCGACATTTCCGTTGGTGGGACGATGCCCAGCCCACTGAGCCACACCAGTCAGGGCCGCCAGTGCTCTTTCTAAAGCCCAGAGTGTGCTGTTCCTGGCAGGCCCTGCCTTAAAACTCCCTATGACTTCCCACCATGTTTGAGTTATGTCCAGTCCCAGCATGGAAGGCCCTCTGCTGCTGAGCCCACCTTGATTCTCTGGTCTCATTTCCAGCCCACCCCATCCCCCTGTCCATCCGCTCTAGGCTGTGGCCACCCTTCTCGCCATCTCATCCTTCCTCAAATGTGCTGTGCCAGTTGCCACCACGATTTCTTTGCTCAGGCTGCTCCCTCTGCCTGTTGAAATTTCCGCCTTCTCTTTAGGTGTTCACCCCTAGTGACACTGCCCCCTTGAGTCTTCCCTGATCCCCCGATCATGATAAATCATGGCCTCCTTTGTGCTCCCACGGGACTTTGCAGCTATCAAACTTTGGTTCAGATCTTTGCCTTGTCTGTGAGTGGTTAGAGAGTCTGGGGGAGCCTTGAAGGTAGGGACCAGTGTCTCTCTAGCTTCCAAGTCTAATGCTGCAGAGGGTGATATCCGGTGTGTAGTTGGGAGGAAGGGTCGATTCCCTCAATCTCATGACCAAGGCCACTGCCTGCTCCATCTGGGGGTGAGAATGGGCACCCCAAGCTGAGCCCTTTCATGCCTGTGGGAGCAGCTGCCCAAACTGGAGGTAGCATGGAGCCCCCACCAGCACAAGAGATCAACCCCTCAAAGATACAGTGGTAGAAGGGAAGGGGGTCTGAAGACCCCCTGTGACCAAATCCCCATTTCCTGATTTCCCTCCCTGAGTCTGGGCTTGTCCAATAGAGTTATCTATGAGTTACCTTCCAGTTTTCTGCGTGTCCGGAGCACCCAAACTGTGCAAACAACACCCAACTCATTCCTGTGGGGCTTTGGCATATGCAGTATCATTGGCTGCTTTTATGTGGTGAGGGGGTATAGGTAACAGCTTTGCCCTTCATATCCTAGTTACCTCCTAGAGGCCCTTCTGCGTCTAGGGATGCCCTGGCCCATTGGCTAAGGAGGGGGACCCCCCCCTTCTGGGGCTAGAGGCCTAGAACTAGGCTAAGGAAGGCAGCCTTGGGCATGCTCTGTGCTACGCTGGTGAGGTCTCCTCACTGCCAAAGCTCCCCTGAAGTTGTTCTTGAAGTCTTCTCTCAGAGTCAGCTTGCTCAGCTTGAATAATAACTGTCTCCGGCCCCGTCCCCTCCCCACACATTTCACCTTCAAGGGCTGGGAGAAATTTCCCTAATTAATTAACTCCTCTGCAGCCTGCCCTCCATGTCATTGGGTGATTAATTGTCACTGTGCCTTTAAATCCAGAGGCGGAGGGCGGGTGGGTTGAGTTGGCAGTAGTGGATGCCAGAAGCAGGCAGGCTGGGGTGAAGGTAGCCTGAGGGCTTTTCCTGGGGTCGGAGGACCCCCCGCCTCCGCCCTCATTCCTGTCCTTGCCCAGGGCCTGAATGAGAGGCCCCAGAGCCAGGCCACAAATGCATCCATCAATAATCGATCGATGAGTCTCAAACATGAGACTGTGGGAAGCAGGGCATTCTAGGAGAGGCGGGATGGCTGGTGTCTATCCTAAAGTCTGCAAAACAGGGTAAGTCGCTTTGCTTTCCTAGCCTCATGGCTCTCACCTATAAAATGGGAGCTAGTCAGGGGACCTTCCTCCCAGGATGGCTGGAAGTTTAAAATGAGGCTAATGTGTATAAAGCGCCTAGTGTGGAACAGGGTATAGAGTGAGAGCTCAGTAATGGTGGCAGCGATCGGGCAGCTGCAGCAGCATCACAAAGGGGCTGTAAGGCCACGCTCCTTCCCCAGTGCCCAGCTAGGACCCTTGCCCACCCTCTCCAGCCCCAGCTCTGTTCTCCTTAGTAGCTCCCACCCACGTGTCCAAATCCAGCTATTGCACTCATCTGCTGCATGACCTGAACAAGCTACTTACTTTCCTATGTATTTATCTTCTGATGTATCAAATGTGGCTAAAGCTACCCTGTCTTCATGCATACAAGGCACGGGGACACAAAGAGATAAGGTCCAGGCTTTCCTCTGAGAAGTTCCACACCAGGAAAGACAGTTCAGAAAAGAAATGGAAAGACAATGTGGCCAGAGACAGAGGTGCACAGGGCATTCAGCAGGACACAGGCAATGGCATCAGAGTCCAGTGAGGGTAAAAGGGGATAACTCTCAGCAGACAATAGTTGCTCAACAAATGTCTGTACCTTTCTCCAGCCTTCCTCTTCCCCACATGGCCTTACTTTTTGGACTCAGCTGCTTTCCACCTTAAAACTCCAATTTTTGTCCTTTCTGCTGAGCCTGCAAGGTGTGGAGAGAGAGGGCAAAGGGGTAGAGGGGCAGCGCGTGGGTCCATTTGGGAGACACCTACTCACCGCCGCTTCACTCCATCACCCTCCCCCATCACCAACGTTAGCTAACATTTATTGAGTGCTTACTGTTGCTAGGCACTGGGTAAGCGCTTTACAACAGCCCCATTTGACAGCTGAGGAGACTGAACCAGAACTTAAAGTAACAGACTGGGGGATAAGTTCCTGCCCGGCCTTGACTGGAGCTGCGAAAACCAAGGCCTGGGAAAGTGGGTGTGGCCAAGAAGGGCGAGCCAATCAGAAGAGGCAAATGACCAGCCCACGGACTCCATGCAGAAGCCCGCTGAGGCCTGTGGTTTTCAGCTGTATTCGCTTCATTCACTCATTTAACAAAGCTTCATGGACCCTGAGCTCTGCAGCAGGATGGACTTTGGCAAGCCCAACCTTCATCTCTTCTCGGGGCTCCTCTTCCTTGAGCTCAAAGAACCCCACCCCGCTGTTGAGGACACAGGCATGCTCCGGTGCGTATGCCCGGCACCGCGGGTACTCTGGTGGGAGCAGGGTGCCCGGTCGGGGTATGAGTCCTGCCTGGAAGGGCAGGTGTCTGGGGCTCAAAGTAGGTCTACGAGATTTTCTAATGCACTTCCGTAAGAGAAAGTATGTGTGGGGGGGTGGGAGCAGGAACTTGCTCGAGGTAACATGGGTTCTTGGTAATGGAACCCAGAACCCCCTGGGCCAAGGATTTTCAGAAGAGTGTTCCCAGTGGGAATGGTGTGGGTGGGGGAAGAATGGCGTGGGATCTTAACTTTGTGCGGGGAGGGGACAACGGCCAGAAACAGCATTTGGGGGAACCAGCGCGGGGGACATCTGTACCCGGGAGGTTAGGATGCCAACATTTGGGAGGCAGCACAGGATAAATTAAACAGATTCTGGGGCAGACACCCTTCACTTATTCCCCCCTTTCTAAGCCGTGTGACCCTGGGCAAGCTCCTCTCTCCGCATCAGTCTTGTGAGTGGGAAGTGCTCAGCTGAGGCAAATGTCAGTTTTCTTTTTCCCTTCTGTTTGCCCCACACTGGGAGTGTAACCCTCACTGTAGTTCCTGGCAGGGTCACTCATTCATTTGACGGAAGGCTGATTAGGTACAAGGTGCTGTTCTAAGCCCTGGGGTGGGGGTTGCGATGGGGTGTTCCCGAGGCTGTTGAAAGCGAACTGGTGGTTTTCTTCTCTATCGAAGGTGCTCGGATCACTGCCCGCAATTGTTACATCCTCCAATCCCCTTCTTTTCTGCCCTGCTGAGGTCCACGGTAGGCATTTCTTCTGGAGTTCAAACCTCTGGTGGGACCTGCCAGGGGAGGCAAGTAGGCACCATGCCCACGCACACAGGTACGCATGTTCGCAGATGTGTGCGCAGGCTGCCTCCTGGAGCTTCAAGCTATTGTTTTATGCGATCGGACTCAGGCCTCTCTCTTCCTGCTAAAACGGAATTAAGAAGCATCAGGAGCTGGAGGGTTTTCATATGTCTGAGCCTCGGTGCACTCAGCTGAGAAGCGGGGGCAAAGGTCGTGGAAGAAGCCTGGGGGCTGTGTAGGTGGGAGCTAGAGCATCTGAATGGTGCTGCCGTGAGGTCAGGAGACGGGTGGAGGTTCGGGGCGGGTGGGGGGGTGTCAAAATACGGGGTGGGGATAGAAAGGGAGGTGTAAGCAGTGGGCTCACTTGAAAGGTGAGCCTGGGAGTGGGAGAGGTGCTTGGTAGGTGCTGGGGCCCAGCTGGTCTTTACAGATAGGTGCTAGGTGCATGATGGGCAGCAGGTGTGAGTGCCCTGTCTGATCAGGCCCCATCGCCTCTTCGAGATCCTCTCCTACCCCTCTCCCTGCCACTCACCCACACTGGTCCCCTCGCTGTGCCTCGTCGGCATCAGGCCCGCTCCAACCTCGGGGCCTTCGTCTTCTGTTCGTCTGCCTGGTATGTCCTCCCCTCAAGATGTCCCCATGCTCCCTCACCTTCTTCATGTCTTTGCTGGAAGGCACCGCTCTCGGCAAGGCCTTCCTCGACCACCCTATTTCATACTGTAGCTCCGCCCTGACTTAATTTCTTTCCATAGCACTTGTCACCATCTTTCTTAGAATATATTTTACTTATTCTTTTTATTGTATGTCTCTTGCCATTAGAATCTAAGCTCCATGAGGGTAGGGATTTCCGTTTTGATTGTTTACTGTGGTAACATAATATTTATCATTTTAATCATTTGTAAATGTACAATTCAAGGCATTAATATTTGCAATATTGTATAACCATCACCTCTATCTATATCCTATATTTTCATCATCCCAGTGTAAACTCTGTACTCATTAAACAATAACTCCCCATTCCTCCCTTGCCCCCAATTCCTGGTAACCCCTATTCTACTTTCTGTCTCTGAATTTACCTATTCTAGGTCCATCACATAAGTGAGATCTTACAATATTTGTCCTGTGTCTGGCTTATTTTACTTAGCGTAATGTTGTGGCATGAATCAGAATCTCATTCCCTTTTTGTGGCTAAATCATATCCCACTGCATGGATATGCCATATTTGGGTTACAGCTGCATGTTCAGCACCTGGCGTAGTGCTTGCACTGGCTCATGGTCAATGCTCGATAAATATTTGTTGAGTGAATAAGTGAGTGAATGGATGAATGAATAAATGGAAAGAGTAATGAACCTTTACAGTTTTGCTTTTGTTTTAGAACCATTGCATTTGAGATCCTAGGAGAGCTTTCATGTAGAGGTGACAGCGAGTGGCCCTGGGTGTTGAGGATGAAGGGGGCTCAGTGGTAAATGGGCTGCTGGGGAGTCCAGCTGCCCTCCCACTGAAGGAGCTCCTACCTGCTCTGGGCAGAGCACCCCCACCCTCCGTTCCTCACTCCAGAGAAGATGGGGTGGTGGAAGCTGCTCTTTGATGGGTGTACAGTTTAGGGCTCCCTGACCTCTGGCCTGATCTGGCTCCCCTTTCCCCTTTGGGGTGTTCAGAGTGTGTGTGGGGTGCTCTGTGTCTGTGGAGGCGTGGCAGGCTGGAGATGGC
>PVJD01019118.1:0-12553 GCA_004026545.1 Mormoops blainvillei | reverse complement strand
GGGCCCTGGAGCTCATCTACCCTCACATGGTCCAACTTCCTTCTGCTTTAGCACTTCTCAGTCCTTCCACCTGCCTTTCTATCCCTTCTGCTCCCAATGGCCCAGCCAAGAGGCCTGGACAAAATAGCACTAACTGACTAGTCATGAGAAGAGGTGAGGATGGGTTGAAAGGCTGCTGGCGAAGAAGGTGAGGGTTGGCTAGGGTGAGTCAGGCATCCCAGGGAGTCAGAGGCACCTTACCCATCCACAGGGTTTGGGGGCATATTATCTGCTGATAAGGACCAAATCAAGGACCCTAGTGATGCTATCTTCAGGGGTTTTCCTAGTAACCTACCCGTGTCAGAAAACACAAGGCTTGATAATTTGAAAACAACACTGTGTGGTTCTAAGGGAGACCTGGGTTTGGAGAACAACTTCTGGTAACTTTTTCTCAGGGGCCTCTTGAATTTAGGTGGGGCCCAGAGGTCACTGGTTTTGATCCTGAGGGTTGGACAAGTAAGTGGTGGGCGATAGTGACTGCATCTTTCTCTGTATATGTGTCTAATTCAAAGATTTATCAAGTGACCCCGATGTCAGTTTCTGAGTAGGTAAAACACAGCCATTTCAGATAAAGACAGCACATGGCCCTTTATAAAGGGTGCTCAAGAGAGCAGAGAAAGGTTAAAGTGCTTTTTTCCCAAGTTTCTTCTACGCAGGTAGGAAAGATCCAGGCCATAATAGCTATGCAAGTAACGTGTACCCAAGATCTGCTGATAAAGATCTAACAGGAACCCCTTAACCATAAATAAAAAGAAGACCCATTGATAAGTAGAAATCATTTCATGTAAATCTGAATAATAACAAATATTTTAAATGATTTCTTATAATAAGGAAATCATTGCCCAGTTTTCCTATTGGCAAAGTCCATTTCAGTTCCAAAATCTAACTGAAGGTAATATACAGACAGGGAATGAGGGTATGGCACAATGTCTCACCCATCTTTGCACCCATAACAACTAGCATAATTCATCAAAAGAATGGTGGAATAAATAATTAACCAATAAGAATAATAGTACTTGGCTTGTGAGTTCTTGAAATGAAGTAAAATTGTGGTCACCATTGGTGGCTATAATTCTAACAAATTCACCACATTTTTCAAGCGCCCAGGAAAATAAATGAGTTGGAAATTTTTAAATGTATTGAAAAATGATTAATATTCCCCTTGACAGTGTCATTGCAACTTGAATTAAGATTGAAAACTCCACAGGCATGTTTCCATCTGTGGGCGTCTACTGCTTGGTACACAGTCTTCAAGAAGGCCTCAACCAGTTTTCCCTTCACCTGAACTAAATATATGTTGAAGTAAATGACTCAAAACATTATATTTTGTGTTCAGACCCTCTTATGTAGCAATCTGAATAATAGTTTAAGAAAATTGTTTTGATTTAGCTAAATGCCTCAACAGCAGCACTTTTAAAGAAATCGCGGTAAAGTTATAGAGCCATAGAATCCATAGCATGATTAAAAGCTTTCTCAAACAGTGGATATCCCAAAGTTGTAAATTAACTCATCAAAAAGCCAAATTTTCTTTTAATGATGCCTGCTAGGCTAGTTATTAGAGAAAATCAGAAGCGTTTCCCTGTAGACCATGTATCTGCTCCACAATGGACACTGGTTGATAAAACCCTAGTTACTTTCAGAAGCCAAACTAGTGAAAATAAAATGGGAAGATATTTGCATTTGGTCTAAACACACAATCAAGAAATGTTCTGCAGTCCCCAGCCGTATTTTGTTAACACCCACAACCAACGCTGCATTTTAGGCATCTCTATGTTTTCAAATGCACCTAGTATTTAATATTATATGCTGGAACAATTTGGCAATGCCAGGTCATTGTAATTGAAATACACTAATAGTAGGACTGAAAAGAGACATTTTTCACAGCATCCATATTTGTTATTAATGATAATTGCAAAGAATAGAACGTGGAACTCTCATCTTGTCAGATATCTCCCCAACCCCCGCACCTGAATGTCAGTAGGGAAGGGAGCCTGCCTCTTTCATGTGGGTTTATCTGGACTCCTTGATTACAAAGAGCCTCATTTACAGGACATTCTGAGTCATTAACATTCTGTACACAGTCAAACTTCCCGTCCCCCAAGAAAGAGTTATGCCCAGGCCTCCTACAGCCCAATTGTTCACTTAAACAGAGAACTTATATTCAGGAAATTAAAAGAACACTCGGAATATTCCTCAGGTAGGAGTCATTCCTATAGGGCCTGGTCCCCTGTGCTGGTAGGAGCATCATTTCCCGGTCACTGCTTAGACAGCGTAGCATCGGTCCTGCTGCAGGGACAAGCAGACTACTAAAAATAACCCTTTGCAATAAGGCCAAGGCAAACAGCGTGCATTTCCTCATAATTTTTGCCCAATCAAAATCATATAGTAAATCCATCCTCCCCTCTCCTCAGTACTCCCGACTGCATCTATGGAAGCAAAGTCTTTGCACTTTGGGAGAACAGTGCAAAGGAACAGGATCCTGCAAAGCGTGACACAGAAAGCTAGAAATAAATGTTGCCTATTGTTTGAAGTTATTCTAAACACTCCGGCACAGCCCTGGCAGGAGATCAGCAGCATACATAAAGTAGTAATAAAAGTAAACAGTGTACGTTTAAACTCAAAGGCTTGCCCACGTTAATAGTGCCCCCATTGTAAGAGGGATGAGGGCAGTGGTGAAGATACTGGGGAATCGGGAATCCATGTCTGCGAGTTGCTGCTTCTCAGTCTCCTTTCACATGGCCAAATATAAGAACCATTACAAAGTTACATCCAACTACGCAGAGAGTTTGAAAATCAAATCTCTTTAAGTCCAACCAAAAGAGGTTTTTCTAGCCTCTCTGTGAGGCTTCCCTGCTCTGTCACAGACTTCAAAGACCCGTTTAAAAACACACACACACAATGCTAGCATGCTACAGATCAATGCAAATTAAATTAATGCAAATTTAAGTGGTATTTAAAGGTTGTCTCTTTGTCTGAGAGGAGGGTGAAATGCGCGGTTTGGAAAGAAGTAATTTCCTAGGCAAGCCGTCAGCGCTTGTTTTCCTGCTTACCTTGGGGGAAACGCAGGGCTCCTTTCTTCTCAGACTTTTCTGAGAGCTAGAAAGAGGTCCTGTTACTTCCAAATGCTTTTGTTCTTCTGTCCCTCTGTCACATGGCTTGCCTTTTATATTTGCAACACACAAAAGTTAGGACTGTTGTTTAAGCGACACAGAGAGAGAGAGAGAGAGGGAGAGAGAGAGAGGGAAAGAGAGAGAGAGAATGTCAAATGGAAAAGTGCCATTGCAGTCATATATCAATCAGGCGTGCGGCCGCAGCAGCGCACTAGCAAATGGAAATGCCAGGGAAATGTGAGGCGCTTGTTATCGGGGATTCACAGCCGCTGCCCACCGCTTGGCTCTCTTCCACGGAGCATCTTGCGATGGGAATAACATAGAAGAACAAGGGCAAGGAAGTTTCCCCTGTGAGGGGGGCAGACATTAAGGAAATAATATGGGGATAAATAAATATTCTGGATTTAATTCATTAGTACGCAATAAAGACACGTAGTTTCAGAAATACAGAGTGGCATTCTGTTTAACAATTCAGCAGCTGAATGAGATAAAGTTGAATTCTAAGTAAGAGAGAAGGATGGGAATGAGAACTACTTCTCAGACGATGCTGTTGAAGCAAGTGCAAAACACTGCTCTCTGTTTAATATGATGTGTGTGGGTGGTGGGAGTTGTTCATCCATTAAATGATTTTTAGCAGTGTATCTATGATTAAATCCACAATGGCACTTTAATAAGTGCCTTGATCTGCATCATTTAGAATAACACTTTAGATCTGATTTAGAGATAATGAGAAAGTGTAATACTTGACTCGTTGAGATATGTGAGTGTGAGACTTATAATAGGTAAGGCCAACCCACCATACCACAGCTAGTAGAAAAATGGCAAAGGTGACTATGTGTGTAGGCTAAGCACTTGCTAGCTAGATAATAGTTATGAACTGTGGGAATACAAAGGGAAATATTTCCTAATTCTTACCCTTAAAAAGCTTAAAATTAAGACATAAAACTAACAGCAATGTTTGTAGAAAACACAAAGAAATATTGAACCATTTATAAATTTTTACATCAGATGGACCCCACTCCAGAGTAATGTTTTATTAATGCCAATGAAGAACTAAATTGAGAATATTGAAAAATGGTATTTGGAAGAATTGTAAATCTATCATAATACTTAAAAGAAATTTTTCTTGGGAGACCCATATAATTGTTGATGCTGAAACTTTCATGTTTGACTATATCACATCATTTATTATTAATTAATAAGTTGATAATCACATTATTACTTTTCTACAGAAGCTTTACTCCAAACAGTCACTAATGTTTACAGGAGGTGTCTTGAAATTTTCAAATTTACCTCTACCATTTAATAAGAAGCCCCCATTCTCTTGCTCTACCAGTAAAACCCCATCTACTTGGGAATAGCCAGTCACAAACAGAATCTACCCACAAGGATAAAGGATAAATGACAAGTTCAAAGCCTTCAAAGAAAACCTGGCACTTGGCCCATAATGATACTGGCTAAATGTCTTAAAAGCAGATCAAAAAGCAAATGGAAATTGGGCCTTAAAAATGGAAATAATCTGAAAGGGGAAATGACTTGTAGCTGAGTAAGAGGCATGGAAATAGTCATGAACACATTTTCTGGCTCAATATTGTGGGTCAGATTAGGAGGGTGGATAAACTCTTTGGCCACCTACATTTTCAAATATCAGAGCTTGACATCCATCCACCTTTTCATTTCTCCTACTAAATAATTTGTGGCTTTCTCAACATACACTTACCACTCCACCCTGCTATCTTTTGCCGTTGTGTTCTCAAAGTCACTCTATCTGTTCTAAAGTAACATGAAAAGGTGTGGTTCTTCTTGGTTGGAATTTTCCAGCCTTTTAAAATCTAAGTTTCTGCAAGAGCACCAAAGAAAGTGTAAAGATTTCAAACACATTGACTGCTTGGCTACAAGACAGTCTTTCTCCCAGATGGAGCCCTACTGCTTCTTCCAGCCGTTATTCTGTCAGGGGTGGCGAAGAATACCATCTGCTGCCCCTTTCAGGAGGGAGGTTTTGCCTCCACTCATTGGGCTTCAGAGAACCTGTTTCTCAGCCTATCAATAGGTACCTGGCACATTATCATGTTTTTTAGAAAGATCACTGTACCACACATGATAACTTTACTGGTCATCATTAATGTTACTGAGAAAGAAGGGTTCTCTTTTAATTTTTATCTGCACAAAAAGGGATGAAAATAGTACTGTTGTCATTTCATATGCACGCAGGGTGGGAAAAGTTTGGAGAAGAAGATATCCATTATTTGGATGGAAAATCCTTTAAGGAACCACTTCTGAGCCTTTTATTTCTGGTACAGTTTGCACGTTGCCTCTCTCTTTCTTGATAGATCTACTGGTTATTTATAGGAATTGCCCAGCATCCAAACACCCATGGAGGGATGGGTAATCCCAAAGCATGTGGGAAGCAGGACCTGTCTCCTCCATGCAGAAACTGTAAGGAGCATATTTTTCCTCTCTTATCTTCAGGTCAGCTGGAGAGCCAGGTGTGACCAAGCCTTGGCCACCTGATGTGCCATCTCGAATGAGTGGCCAAGGCATGCATACATTCAGAGGTTACTTGTTATGGTCACAGTAGAATCAAGAACCCAGGGGTTATAGCAGCCAGTGCTGAGGGGAACAGAACTCACCTCTGTGACAGTGGGTGATCTGAAAACACAGGGTCTATCTATGACGGCATCTTTAGCAATCTAATCTTTTTGGCTGCATCCATGTTTGCCACCATTTTATAAGCATGGATCTCCAGCTTTCCTGGTAATTCTGTGAATTGCCCTCATCACCACACCCACCAAAATCCTTTAGTTAGCTAGAGACAGTTTTTGAGGTTGGCAACCAGGAGTTCTCACCTGAACACTGCATTTTTCAGTTAGGCAAAGTCATTAACATACAAATGGTGTCAGATTCATTGTCAGTCTGTATCAGTATCTGCTATAACATTTTTAAAGTAGAGAATTCCTAGCAAATACATAAAAAGATACATATTTATATATGTAAGTACTTATCAAGATACTCACAAAAAACTAATAATATTTGTCATCATATCTATGTGGATACAGATAGCTGTGTGTGTGTGTATGTGTGTGTGTGTAAAATCACAACATATCAACATAGTCTGCTAGGCATGATTTATAATTATCTGTGACAATACTAATCTTTATTATCCACGGGAATATGATAACATTTATACAAAAATACCTGAAATAATAATAGCAACTATTTAATGTGTGTTTACTCTCTGCTGAGCTCTGTGCCGAATATTCTATATGCATTATCTCTTTTAGAGAGAGACACAATATCCTATAAGGTAGATATTGTTTGTTATTCTCTGGTTTACAAAGAGAGAAACTTAGGTTCTGAGAGAATAGGTGATTTCCCTGTGGTTGACACAGCAAGAAAATAGGAAATATGAGTTCTGGCTTTCCTGTCTCCAAAAGTCTTAGCCAGTATGCCATGCTGCCCTCATTCAGCAAAAATTTACTGAGCAGTGCTTTTACGGTTATGTTGTTGTTTGTGGGAAATACAAATAAAAGTAGGACATCAATGAAGTTCTGAAGGTGTTAGTGATATTATAGGGAAGAGAGGAATGTTTGTATATGAAGACACAGCAAGATAGAATGTGATCAGGGTCACAAGAAAAGCAAAACATATAATAAGATCAAAGATGTTACAGTTCTGGTCAAGATGGCAGAGTAGTTGGACATTGCACTCACCTCCTCCCATGATCAGATCAAAATTACAACTAAATTTTTCAGTTTTATATCCCATACATGAATAAAATCATACAGCTCTTGACTTTTTCTGTCTGACTTATTTTGCTTAGCATGATATATAAAACTGAAAGCAACAAATGAATAAACAAGGAAAATAAACAAAAACTCAGGCACAATCAACAGTATGGTGGTTACCAGAGAGAAGGGAAGTGAGGAAATAGTAAAGCATAAAGGGGACCAAATACATGGTGACAGAAGGGGATTTGACATTGGATGGTGGACACACAAAGCAATATACAGATGACTTATCATAGAATTTCACACTTTAAACCTAAATCATTTTATCAACAAATGGCACCCCAATACATTTAATGAAAAAGAATATCGATATCACTGGGATATGGTAATATGGTAAGTGTTAAATAAGCTTTTGTTTTCCTTAGTAAAAAAAAAATTACAACAGAATTATAGAACAATCAACCTGGATAACCATCTGAAGACTAGCTAAACAGAGTCTTATAACGAGGGATTATAGAAGAAACCACACTGAGACTGGTAGGAGGGGCAGAGATGCAAGATAGCTAGCCTTGAACGCATATGTGGAGAATCTGGAGGGATAACTCAGCTGCAGAGGTATCCCTGAGAAGTGAAGGTCTCAGCCCCATGCCAGTGCCAGGAAAAAGAGCCTACATAATATCTGGCTGTGAAAATAAGTGGGAATTATGTCTATCTGGGTGGCACAGAGGCTACTGGAAACCCAGGAGTCCTATTAAGGGAGAACTGCACAAACTCTCTCTTGCAAGCCCTCACCTTGGGCTCCAATTGAAGGACCACAGCTTGGGAGCACCAGAGACATACAGGAAGAAACGGAGAGGTGTGATTTCAGGGCAAGGTTGAAGGGATGGCTGCAAATGTCCCTGTGTTGAGCTTTCCTCTCCCATGGCCAAATCTGAATTGACATTAGCATGGTGAACTCCATTAGCTCCACCCTGATGACACCCTAGAATCCTGCCCTACTTAATTAGAAGAGGGTCCAAGGTTCTTTCAGTGGCAACCAGCCTGGTTGCATGTTGCAATCTTCTTTAAAAATTCTCTAGGAATTCTGATCAAGCTGAGATCAGGGAGGGCAGAGGCATACAAAAAGAAACTGAGTTACTTGGCTTCAGGGCAAGATATGGAAGGATAGCTGCCATTGTCCCTGTAATGAGCCCTCCACTCACACGACCAAATCTGAACCTGCATCAGCCTGGTGAACTCCAAGAGCTCCATCTTGATGACCATCTGAGACCTTGCCCCACTGAAAAGGTCTGCAGATCCCAGGCAGGTGACAGCTGGACTCAGTGTACCCTGAGACATATGCTTAGTAGCTCCAGGCACAGAAGTGGTACCAAATATGAATCTGTATTAACCTGCTGAACAATAATTGGCCCACCCTGGTGACTCCCTGAGTCCTATAGTGACTGAGGCTCTTTAAGAGGCTGAGCATTATGGGCAGTTGGCAGGCAGTGGAAAGTCTTGGAGTGTCTTGGGTTATTTGCTGACCTGCCCCAGGCCAAATCCTGTTAGTAGCCACTGTTGGTTCACTGAAGCATAGCTCCTCCCAAGGACATCCAGGCCCAGAATAGGCAGCTACCAACTTCAGATTGCTTTATAGCTCCTAAAAGTTAATGCAAGGCTGGTAACAGGCAAAATCTGACCCTGACCTGCACCAGAGTCCCTCCCAAGAAACCCCCAAACCAACATACCTAGTGGCTAGTTTCATACCTCAACAGAGTATGACCTGATTAGCTCCATAAGTGGCATATATACACAAACGGAGGTCTTGGCAGGCAACAGATCCCACTGTGGTAAATCCCACTTTGAATGGTCAGACCCAACACAGTAGCTTATATACTGTGGTCATGGTCAATCCTCAGAGCCAGCCAGCCTGAGGGAGAATCCCACCCACTGATTGCCAACAACAATCAAGACTCAACTACAATGGGAGTGCACACACAGCCCACACAAGACGCTCCTGGAGTACCCTCCTCAGATGATAAGGAAGAGTACAATACTGGGTCCCACAAGACACCTACTACATAGGGCCACCCTACCAAGATAGAGGAGACATAGGAGATCTACCTAATACATAGAAACAAACACAGGAAAACCACCAAAATGGGGAGACAAACAAACATGTCCCAAATGAAAGACAGGAGAAATCTCCTGAAAAAGAGCTAAATTAAATGGAGGCAAGCAACCTACCAGATACATAGTTCAAAACGCTGATTATAAAAATGCTGAAGGAATAAAAAGGAAGAATAAATGATCTCAGTGAGAACTTAAACAAAGAGATAGTAAGCATAAAAAAGAACATAGAAAACAAAAAGTAACCAGTGAGAAATGAAGAATACAATAACTGAAATGAAGAATACACTAGAAGGAATCAGTAGTGGATGAAATGAGCAGAGAATTAAATTTGGAAGATAAGATAGTGGGAAATACCAAATTAGAACATCAAAGAGAAAAAGTTGTTAAATAAGATTAGTTTAAGGGATGCCAGAGACCACATCAAGTATAACAACATCTGCATCATAGGGGTACCAGAGGGAGAAAAGCAAAAGAAAGAAATTGAAAACCTATTTGAAGAAATAATGACAAAATTTCCCTAACCTGGTGAAGGAAATAGACATACAAGTACAGAAAGCACAGAGAGTCTCAAACAAGAGGAACCCAAAGAGGTCCACACTAAGATACACCATAATTAAAATGCAATGGTTAAAGACAAAGAGAGAATCTTAAAAGCAATAAGAAAAAGAAAGTTACCTACAAGGGAGCTCCCATAAGACTATCAGCTATTTCTCAACAGAAACATTTCAAACCAGAAGGAATTTACACAAAATATTCTAACTGATGAAAAGCAAACACCTGCAACCAAGACTATTCTACCCAGAAGCATTATCAGTTAAAACTGAAAGAAAAATAGAGAGCTTCCCAGACAAGAAAAATCTAAATAAGTTTACCAACACCAAAGCAGTATTACAAGAAATGTTAAAGAGGATTCTTTAAGAGCAGGAAAAAAAGAAACATAAATATAAACAATAAAAGGGCAATAACTACATCCTTATCAATAAACATTTTAAATGTAAATAGATTCAATGTTCCAATAAAAAGAGATAAGGTAGCTGAATGGATAAGAAAACAAGACACACATATGCTGCCTACAAGAGACCAGCTTCACATCAAAAGACACACATACTGAAAGTAAAGAAATGGAAAAATATTATTCTATGTAAATGGAAAAAAGTTGGAGTAGCAATACTTATATCACACAAAATAGACTATAAAACAAAGGCTATACAGTATAAAATAGACTATAAAACAAATGCTGCATAACAGATGAAGAAAGATATTACATAATAGTAAAGGGATCAATCCAACAAGAGGATATAACCCTTGTAAACTTTTATGTATCCAACACAAGAGCATCTAAATATATGAAGCAAATATTGATGGACATAAAGATAGAGAATGACAATGATACAACTACATTGTAGTAATAGTAGAAGAGTTTAACACTTCATTTACATCATTGGATAAATTTTTCAGGAAAGAAAACAAACAAGAAAAGAGCAATATTAAATGATACATTAGATCAGATGGATTTAATTGATATTTTTAGGATATTTCACCCCAAGGCAGCAGAATACATCATCTTTTCAGGTGTACAAGGAACATTTTCCAGAACAGACCACATGTTACCACAAAACAAGTTTCAATAAATTTAGAAGATTGAAATGATATCAGGTATCTTTTTTGACCACAACTATATGAAACTAGAAATTGATCTGTTTTAAAAACTGTGAAAAAACACACAAACACATGGAGAATAAATAACAGGCTACTAAAATGAATAGTTTAACAATAAGATCAAGGAAGAAATTAAAAGATAACTTGAGACAAGTGAAAATGAAAACACAACAACCCAAAGCTATAGAACACAGCAAAAGCAGTCCTAGAAGGGAAGAAAATTCATAGTCATATAAGTCCAGTTCAAGAAACAAAAATCTCAAATAAACAATTTAACTTTACACCTAAAGGAACTAAAATAAGAACAAATGAAGCCCAAAGTGAGTAGAAGGAAAGAAAGAATAAAGATCAGAACAGAAATAAACCAATTGATTAAAAAAATGTGTAAAAGATTAATGAAACCAAGAGCTGGTCCATTGAAAAGATAAAACAAGACTGACAAACCTTTAAAGAGACTCATCAAGAAAAACCAGAGAGGGTCCAAATAAATAAAATCAGAAATGAAAGAGAAGTAACAACTGACACCACAGAAAATGCAGAGGATTGTAAGAAAATGTTATGAACAATTATATGTCAACAAATTGGGCAATCTGAGCAAGTGGATAAATTCCTAGAAACATATAATCTTCCAAAATTGAATCAGGAAGAATCAGAAAATCTGAATAAGCCAGTTACAAATTGAAGCAGTATGCAAAACAAACAAACAAACAAACAAAAAAAACCCCAACAAACAAAACCCTGGACCAGATGGCTTCACAGGTGAATTTTACCAAATATTTAAAAAAGAACTAACACATATCCTTCTCAAGCCATTCCAAAAAATTCAAAAGGAGGGAAGATACCCAACCTCATTTTACAGTACCAGCATTATCCTAATTTCAAAGCCATATAAAGATACTTACTACAAAGGAAAAAAATTATAGGTCAATATCCATGATGAATATAGATGCTAAAATCCTCAACAAAATATTAGCAAGCCAGATCCACCAATACATTAAAAAGGTCATACAACCCTGATCAAATGGGATTTATTCCTGGGATGCAAGTTTGGTACAATATGCAGAAATCAATTAACATGATACACCATATAAACAAAATTAAAATGAAAAATCTTACTATCATTTTACAAAATCCACCATCAATTTATGATAAAAATTCTCAGCAAAATGGTAATAAAGGAAACATACCTTAACATAATAAGGCCATATATGACAAACACTCAGCTAATATTATACTCAGTGGGGAAAAGTTAAAATCACTTTCCCTAACATGTGGAAAAAGATACTGTTGAAAACTTTCACAATGTTTATTATGTTTATTCAACACAGTAATGGAAGTCCCAACCACAGCAATCAGATAAGAAAGAGAAATAAAATGAATAAAAGAAATAAAAGAAACTGGCAAGAAAAAAGTAAAACTGTCATTATTTGCAGATGACATGATACTATATATAGAAAAATGTAAAGATTCTACCAAAAATAACCTATTAGAACTGATAAATTTAGTAAAGTAGCAGGATAAAAAACTAATATTCAGAAATAAGTTTCACTTTTATACACCAATAATGAACTATCAGAAAGAGAAACTAAGAAAACAATCCAATTTATAATTGAATAAAAAAATTACTAGGCATAAATTTAATCAAGGAGGTAAAAGAATTGTACTTGGAAAATTATAAGGTTCTGAAGAAAGAAATTAAAGAAGATATAAATAAATAGAAGTAGATACTCTGCTCATGGTAAGGAAGAATTAACATTGTTTAAATGCCCATACTATCATAAGCAATCTATACATTCAATATGATTCCTATCAAAATACTAATAATGTTTTTCACAGAACTAGAACAAATAATTCTAAAATTAATATGGAACAACAAAAGACCTCCAATAATCACAGTACTTCTTG
>PVJD01019117.1:0-14302 GCA_004026545.1 Mormoops blainvillei | reverse complement strand
TGGTGGACGAGACCCTGTTCTCCAGCGATGCCCTGAAGGTGACGTTCCTCATCACCCGCCTCACCGGGCCCGCCCTGCAGTGGGTGATCCCCTACATCAGGAAGGAGAGCCCCCTGCTCAATGATTACCGGGGCTTCCTGGCCGAGATGAAGCGGGTCTTTGGATGGGTGGAGGACGAGGACTTCTAGGCCCGGAGACCCTCGGGCCTGGGGACAGGTGCTCTCGGGGGAGGGTCCCCGCGCCAGTGGCTGCCGCCCAGATCGCCACGGGCGTCCTCCCGCCGCGCCTCCCCCTCCCTTACGTTCCAGTCGCGGAGATCTCCGCCTTGCTCCTGTCTCCTCCCGTGTAGTGCTTGCCTTTGTTCCAGGAATAGCGTCCCAGGCTCCTGCTGCCGCCGCTGGGCCTCGCTCTGGAGCGCGCCGCCGCCCTCCCCCTGCCAGTCCGGCCCCTCCCATGCACACTTGGACTCCGTCCTGAGCTCCAGCTGTGAGCTGGGCTCCCGTTACACACTGGACCGACCTCCTCAGTCCGGCCGCTGCCAACCTCTCCCTGCCAGGCTGCCAGGCCTGCATCGATGTGCCCAGAGACCTGCGCTGCGGCTGCTGTCACCATGCACCGCCTCCCACCGAGAGACTGCAGCCTCCAGCGATCTCGTCTCACCCAGGAGGCATCTGAGCTGGCCCCAGCCCCTGGACAACGATTCCAACAGCTCACCAACCCCTTGGAGGGGCCGGCCAGCCTTTCACCTTCAGCGGGACCCATTTCCATCCCTATTCCCAGGGACACCTTCTGTTCCCGCGAGATGGCTGCCTGGTCCCAGGGGTGCCCGGCAGCCAAATCCAGTCACTCATTTTCTCCTGTGGACCTGTTAGTTTTGCCCAGCATCCAGTTCTCTTAAGAATTTGCAGTGTTTTCTTAGTTATGTGCTTGATTGTCAATCAAATAACTCTTAGATTCTACCTAGTTCCTCAAATTATCTGGACAAAAAGTGTTGTATTTTCAATAATTGTGAGACACCATTTAAAAGGAAATTGTCTCAATAAATATGACCCTTTTTCTTTCCTGTTCTGTAAAAGTGTTCCATTTATTGTTCAGAAAATATATCCCTTACCATTCTATCAGTCATGTTAGAGACACTATCCTCTCTGTTCACTTTTGCATACAAAACATCAAATTAGAAACCCAAGCTGGTTCCAGGGGTGGAGCCCCCACTGACAACTGTTCGATCCTAATGGAGGAATCCTTTAAACTAGTTAAGATTGTTAGGAGTTTTCTAAGAAATAGATCTTTATTTTTCCCAAGCATTGTGAAAAGTCAGGCAGGAGGCTTCTCTGAAGTTTTCTTCATTTCCAAAAACGTGGTTTGAAAGCACCCAAATTATCTTCACCATAAATCTCACATACATGATGAATAATGTCAAAGTTTTATAAGCCATTCTTCAGGGAGCCAGCAAAATTACATAGGTGCTTATTTAAAAAAATAAAAACGTGGATACTTCATTATGTACGTAGTGGTGGTGGCAACAAGCATGCAGAAATTAGAATATTTAGGAACCATCCTTGTTTTTGACATGTAGGACAATAAAAGTGTACACTTCTCTAATGAGCAGAAAAAAATCATTTATTTTTGTTTATATGTAGTTTAACCTCATATTTATAGTACTGTAAAAAGCCTATGCTCTCTCACTAATTGTTGTTCAACAAAGTTAAATATCCTAAGACAAATTATCCACAGGTGGGCTTATAGACAATTCTCTGGTGTGATGTTTAAAGATTATGTGTTACATGCTGTTGAGTTGCCTCCAATATTGGAGACCTTATGAATGAATGCTGTCTACAATGTCCTGTCCTCAGCCCTGCTCAGCTTCTGCAGACTCATGCCTATGGTTTATTTTATGGAGTAAATCTATTTCATGTTTGGTCTTCCTCTTCTGCTGCCTTCTATTTTACAATCAACTTTTTTCCTCATTTCTAAATATTGGTGATTTTCCAGACATGGGATGAAGGAATAATTCACACCAGAGCTTTTCCACTTTTATTCCTCTGTCTTCTTTCTTATTTGCACAAGTAGCCTTTTGCCATTCATGTGCTGTGGTTTTCAGGACTATATGTACATATACTAGAGGAACATTACCTGCATTATGTGTCTTGATTATTTCTTGTTTCTCCAAATAGTGAAACTGTCATTAACTTGCAATATGACATGTAATATATCAAAGTCCTGAAGTCAGAGGAATAATTTGAATTGCTTAATAAAATGAAGTTTCTATGGTTCACAGCATTCTTAAAACAATTGAAAGCAGGCTAATTATGAGGTTCCAATTCAACATGCTGGTAGTCTGCCTTCCTGGATAGATAGATAGGATAATCATGTTAATTAAGTATATTCACTGTTATGTTTTAAACATATATTCTGCTAATTTGATAAGCGTTTGGAAGCACTTTACTTTAGGGAGTAGGTCTAGCATATCCCCTACAACCTTTGTCCACCTGGCTCTAGAGGTAGTTGAAATGGGCAGGGACATGCTGGGTATCCTTTGAACAACATCAGTAAACTCCCTACCTCCCTAAGCAAAAATGCCCCAGCAGTTTTCTTTCTTCTGCCAGAATGGCTGTCTTAGGGCTTTTTTCATCTACAGTAGTTGTATCATCCCCAGTCCTTTTATGTGCTCCAAATGTCTTGGGGAAGGTTAACAGTTTGCAAGAATTAATCATGAATATTTTTGCAAGATCTCATAAAGGGACACAAGAAATGTTATTTTTAAGGGGATAGGTAGGTTATTTTTTCATTAGTGTCTCAGGCAGTTTAGGCTGCTACAACAAAATACCATAGCTTTGGTTGCTTAAACAATAAAACACGTATTTCTCATAATTTTGGAGGATGGAAAGTTCCTGCTCAAGGTGCTGGTGCACTTGGTGTCTTATCAGGACTCACTCACAGCTTTGCAATGGCTGTTTTCTTGCTGTATCCTCACATGGTGGAGAGGTAGAAAGAGAGAGAGAAACTGGTCTTTTTTTTTCTTTTTAAAAATTTTTCTTTTTTTGTATATTTTATTGATTATGCTATTACAGTTGTCTCATTTGTCTCTCGCCTTTATCCCCTCCACCCTGCACCCCATCCCATCATCCCCACATCAACATTTTCCCGCCACCACTTTCCCCAGCCCTGGCCCCTTCCCACCACTCACGCTCAATCTTTCCCCCATTTGGCTTTGTCCATGGGTCCTTTATGCATGTTTCTTGGTGACCCCCTCCTTTCCTCCTGTTATCCTCCTCCCTCTTCCCCTCTGGTTACTGTCAGTTTGTTTTTTATTTCAGTGTTGCTGGTTATATTTTGCTTGCTTTTGTTGATTAGCTTCCACTTATTGGTGAGACCATATGATATCTGTCTTTCACCACCTGGCTTATTTCACTTAGCATAATGCACTACAGTTCCATCCATGCTGTTGCAAAGGGCAGTAGCTCTTTCTTTCTTTCTTTCTTTCTGGGGCATAGTATTCCATTGTGTAAATGTACCATAGTTTTTTATCCACTCATTCACTGTTGGGCACTTAGGTTGCTTCCAATTCTTCCTCTTCTTATAAAGGCAGTAATTCCATCTTGGGGGCTCCAGCCTCTTGACTTTATCTAAACCTAATAATCTCTGGATGCCCTACCTTCAAATGCCATCACATTTGGGATTAGGGGTTCAACATATGGGTTTTGGGAAGGGCACAAACATTCAGTCCATAGCAGTTGCTTTGGTCATCTCACCCCTTACAGTTGTAATTCTTGGTTTGTTTCCCTCACTTTCTTCTCAGTGATCTATTCTATCTCCCATCATTAAGTCCCACTCAAGTGAACACCAAAGAAGGAAGAAACATAAAGACTGATAAAAGGTAGCGAAAGAGGCATGAGAAAGAAAATGCAATTAAACTTTAAAAATATTTCGAGAGGTGCTTGAGGCAAATATTGACTTGAAATCTATAATTAAGATATAGTTTCACTAATTTTATGGCACACATGAACAAAAAATTAATACAGGAAATGCAGGCATGGAGGGGACAAAGTGGACTTTGAGTGGTTTAGTGTCCTGAGATCTTGGGTTCCAGTGCAATTCTGGTAGAGAGAACTTGTGTAATAAGTGGCTTGAAAGCACAAGTCTCAACATATTATAACCATAATTATCAGGTGATGAACACCTATCAAAGTTTTATTTAACTCTTTATTTAGGAAATCAAAAGAATGGCAGAGCTAGTTCAGAGAATCATTTTAAGATTGTGGGGAAGGAATGCAATAAGCAGTTTTTTTAATTTAGGTACATATCTACCTGATGTCCAGAAAAATATTACTTAATACTACATTTCTACAAATTAACCTCTCGAATCTACATATTTTCTCAATTTTCATAAGGTTCACTTTATTCCATTTAAATGATGTCCTTGAAGTACAGATGAAGGCCTATATAATAGCAAAATAGCTGAAGAATATGTAGCACACTCTGTATCCCTGAAAACTTACACAGATTTTTTTTTTAATCCTCAACAACCCCCACAAGGTAATTACCTTTTATATTTGAGGAAACTGGGGCTTAGCAAGGGAAACTAATTTTACTAAGGTCCTATGGCTAATAACTGGCAGAGCTGGGACTCACACTGAGGGTACCAGAAGTGCTGCACTCTTAACTAATATGTTGTCCTTCCTAGGTCTATTTTAATTTTAACAGCTTTATTGAGATATAATTTGCATACTAAAAATTCATCCGTTTAAAACATACAAGTCAATGGCTTTGGTTTATTTACAGAGTTCTGCTATGTCACCATAATCTAATTTTAGAACATCTTCATCACCCCCAAAAGAAACCTCATATTTATTATCAGTCACTCCCTGTCTTAGTTCAGGCTTATATAACAAATAGCATAGACTAGGTGGTATTTATTTCTCACAGTTCTGGAGGCTGTGAAGTCCAAGATCAGGGGGTTGGCAAATTTAGTATCTAGTGAAGACACTCTTCCTTGTTTGCAGGTGGCCACCTTCCTGCTGTATCCTCACATGGGGGAGTGGTTCTTTGGTCTCTCCTTTAAAAAATTTATTTAGGTTTTATTAATAGGTAAAAAGTTTTACATGATTAATATGCAGGGATGGGCAAAAGTAAATTTAGAGTTTTAAGTTCATGAAACTCAGTTAATAAAGCTATTGTAATAATCATAACCTGCATGTCTTTTCAATACGAACAACTGTAAACCTACTTTTGCCAACTCATGTATAAAACTTGTTAAGTTTGGAGATAAGTATACACCCATAAAACTGTTATTGGTGGAAAATGAATTCTTGCTGTGTCACCCGAAAAATAATTTCCTGAGACCCACATGAGAGGATGAGTCTCTGTGATATGATTTATTGATGATTTAAAATTAAGGGGATTCCCCTCCTAACTTCCCAATGTCCCATCTCTGCCTGTCCCACCAAGGAAAAAGTCCAATCTTGTCTTCAGTATGGCCAACACAAAAGCTAGTGTCCGGAGTTTCTGCTCCATATTAAAGTGCAGTCCAGTTCAGCGTCTGGCTAGCTTGGTGTGTGTTTCCAGCTACAGGTCACTACTGTACTGTGGTGTTCAGGATCTCTCCTGAAGGTTGTATGTGGAGTCCCTGCAGCCATGGGTCATGTGGCTGCTAGGGCCATGTGGTCATGGAGAGAACAGGCACATGCACTGTGTGAATGCAGGTCATTAGGCAAGTAAGAGAGAGCAGAGCTTAGTCTTTTTGGAGCCTACACCATCTACTGAGGGCCCTGGTGGCTGTTAAATCCACATGGTTGTGTGCTCCTGGTTGAGAGAGTGCAAGAACACATCGGCAAGTGTGTTGCTGGGTTGGGGAGAGAGAGACAGAGAGAAAGACAAAGAGAGAGACAGATTCTTTGTTCCCCTGGGATTATAGCCAGGGGCCTGGGGTTGAGATGTACTAGGTGCTTTCTCAAAAGAACCAATCAACTTTCCAAGCTTTCATGGTCTTTGGATGAGTTTACACCCCTTAGTTAGACAGGTCTCTATGGTCCAGCACCTTCCCCTGAACCCCACAACAATCCCTTACCAGAGAGGAGTGTTAATCCCCTTGGCAGAACACAATGCTGCGGTCCCCTGGAGTATGAAAAGATGTAGCTTCCTAGTGAAGCAAACAGGCTCCAGCTTCCCAGTTTGCTCAATCTTTAGTCCCCTTTGTTCCTCTTTTCTAGCTATTAATGGTAACAAAAATATCACCACCATCGAGGCCATAGACATATCCATCACCTCCCAATGTTTCCTCCTACCCCCATTATTATTATTTGTGTGTATGTATGTGCGTGCGTATGTGTGTGGTATAAGAACACTTAACATAAAATCTACTAGAAGACTTGGCATAATACCTCTTAGAAGAAAACACAGGGTAAAGCTCCTTGACATTGGTCTAGGCAATGATTTTTTGGATGTGACACCAAAAGCACAGGCAATAAGAGAAAAAAATGCAATTTCATCAAATTAAAAAGCTTCTGCACAGCAAAGGAAATGATCAACAAAATGAAAAGTCAACCTATGGAATAGGAGAAAATATGGAATAGGAGAAAATACTTGCAAATGACATATCTGATAAGAAGCTGATATCCAAAATATATAATGAACTTCTGCAACTGAAGAGCAAAATAATAATAGTAAATTAAAAATTGAGCAAAGAGACTTCTGACCAAGATGGAGGCATAGGTAGATATACTTTGTCTCCTTGCATAACCCAAAGAAAGACAACAACAAATTTAAAAACAAAAAATAACGAAAACTGCCAGAAAATCAAACTGTATGGAAGTCCAACAACCAAGGAGTTAAAGAAGAAACATTCAACCAGACCTGTAGGAGGGACGGAGATGGGCAGGTGGGGCAGAGAGGATGCACAGCAAGGTGGCAGCTGGCGGACTGGGTAATCACACATTTCTGTGTGGGTAAACTGGTAGGAGCAACTGGGGAGCGAGAGACATGTGCAACCCAGGGTTCTGGCGTGGGAAAAGAAAGCCTCAAAATCTCTACCTGTAAAAACCTGTGAGGGTTGTGATGCGGCAGTGGGAGTAACTGCCGGTGTCACTGTAAAGTTCGTGTGAGAGACCCACAGGGCCCTAGAATGTACACAAACCCACCCACCTGGGAATCAGCACCAGAAGGGCCCAATTTGCTTGTAGGTAGCGAGGAAAGTGACTGAAAGCTGGCCAAGAGCCAAGCAAGCGGCATTGATCCCTTTCTGACCCCTCCCCCACATACAGCACCACAAGGCAGTGACACAGTGGCCCCACCCTGGCTAATACCTACAGCCCTGCCCCTCCCAACGTAATAGGCACTCCAAGACAAAAAAAATATGGCCCAAATGAAAGAACAGATGAAATCTCCAAAAATAAACTAAGCGATGAAGAGATAGCCAATCTAACAGATACAGAGTTCAAAACACTGGTAATCTGGATGCTCACAGAATTGGTGGAGTATGTTCTCAATATGGAGGAGAAAGGGAAGGTTGCGTAAAGTGAAATAAAGCAAAATGTACAGGGAACCAACAGTGAAGGGAAGGAAACTGGGACTCAAATCAACAATTTGGAGCAGAAAGAAGAAATAAACATCCAACCAGAACAGAATGAAGAAACAAGAATTCAAAAAAATGAGGAAAGGCTGAGGAACCCCTGGGACAACTTTAAACATTCCAACATTCGAATCATAGGGGTGCCAGAAGAAGAGGAAGAGCAAGACATTGCAAACTTATTTGAAAAAATAATGAAGGAGAACTTCCTCAATATGACAAAGGAAATAGGCTTCCAGGAAGTCCAGGAAGCTCAGAGAGTCCCAAAGAAGTGGGACCCAAGGAAGCACACACCAAGACACATCATCATTCCATTACCCAAGATTAAAGATAAGGAGAGAACCTTAAAAGCAGCAAGAGAAAAGGAGAGAGTTACCTACAGAGGAGTTCCCGTAAGACTATTAGCTTATTTCTCAAAAGAAATCTTATAGGCAAGAAGAGGCTAGAAAGAAGTATTCAAAGTCATGAAAGACAAGGACCTACATCCAAGAATATTCTATCTGGCAAAGCTATCGTTTAGAATGGAAGGACAGGGAAACTGCTTCCCAGACAAAGTAAAGTTAAGGGAGTTCATCATCACCAAACCCTTATTAAAAGAAATATTAAGGGGACTAACCTAAGAAAAAGAACATGATCAAAAATATGAACAGTAAAATTACAACAAACTCACAACTATCAACAACTGAACCTAAAAAAAAACAAAAACAAAAACAAACTAAGCAAACAGCTAGAAGAGGAACAGAATCACCGAAATGGAGATCACATGGAGGGTTACAGCAGGGAGGAGGAGGGTGGAGAATGGGGTTAAAGATACAGGGGATAAGAAGCATCAGTGGTAGGTACAAAATAGACAGGGGGAGGTAAAGAATAGTTTAGGGAGAAGCCAAAGAACTTATGTGTATGGCCCATGGAACTTATTCCCATGACCCAAGGTACAGCTAAGTGGGGTCAGCTTTGTCCAGGTTGACAAGCGAATGCATGTGGGTGAGAGGTTTCCTTAGGAACTGAGACCAAAGGAAAACTGCTCCCTACTCGGGCCACTGGAGCCCTGTGACTGTTGTGCTGTGAACTGTGTTATGAGTGCAGGTGGGTGGCAATGACTGTGGGCCTGGAGGAAGGAGCTGGAGCAGTAGGAGCAGAGCAGTCCAGTCCCAGAAGGAAACAGCCCCTCATTGAGGAAGCGGGTGGTACGGTGGCACGGTAGCACGGCGGCATGGCACCACCACTCTGACAACTCCAAGTTTTTGGGTCTGACCCTTGGTGTCCTGCAGTTGTTTTCTGGGTCTTAGCAGTGCACTTGTTTTTGAGACTTTTTGGTCGTCCCGAGGTCTCTTAAGGTGTTGGCACTTCACAGGGCTCCTTCCAGAGCTGCTTGAGAGGCTTGACCCCTGCCCTCACTTCTCAGTGACATCCTTTCCTGCTTTGGGGGCCAGGACTTTTGGGGGCTGGCTGGACTTTGAGCTTGGGTCACTCATCTTCCCTTCTCTACGGAGCAGGTGGAGGATCGATAGCTGCTGGGATGTGCACCTGGGCTGTTGGCCTGTGGTGCAAACTTCAGCCTAGGAATGACAGTGCTGGGCAACCACACTGGTAACAAATGTGAATGCTTTCTTGGAGCCGTGCCTGGGCCAGAAATAGCCTGGGCTCTGAGTCCCAATAAGAGCCTAGAACAGATTAAATTTTTTAAAAATCTTATGCTCCCACTGTGCCATATACAGGCCCCAAGTCATTGTCATACTCTAAAAAATGAAAGCTATAGCTATTATAGTTACAGCAAGTCCCATTTATTGAGTGTTCAGACTTTATATTTGTTATCTCATTGAATTCTCATAAGGAACCCAATATATATTATTTTACTCACTTTACATACGAGGAAATAAATAATGGCTCAGGAAGGTTAAGAAATTTCTATGTCAGCCCCAGCTGGGGTAGCTCAGTGGATTGAGTCTCAGCCTGCAGACCAAATGGTCACCGATTAGATTCCCCAGTCAGGGCACATGCCTGGGTTGCAGGCCAAGGTCCCCAGTATGAGGCATGTGAGAGGCAACCATACATTGATGTTTCTCTCCCTCTCTTTCTCCCTCCCTTCCTCTCTGTCTAAAACTAAAATAAATAAAAAACCTTTTAAAAACCCAGAAATTTCTATAATGTCGCACAGCTGTTGTGACCAAGCTCTTCTTAATCAAACCCAAAGCTGAGACTCCATATATATGTTTTTCTTTTACAGCCACATGGACTCAAAATTCCATGAAGACTTGGACCAAAACTTTGCAACAGTATATCCATAGTTCATAGTATGGTTCCTGGGACACAAATAGAACTTAATAAATAAAAGACTAACTGACAAATGAAAAGTCAATCAATTAATCAAAGTTTGTGGAAATTTAAAGAAGCTGGTAAATGAAATGTGAAAGCATTATACTAGTATTAAGTATTTTAAGTATACCATATGTTAACCAACAAACACATACGATCTGATGAAGATCAGAGGGATATATGCACCAATGTAATTCACCACTAATAATTTTTCAAATTTCAATATGTTGCTATAAAAACATTTATCTCTGTTCCTAGTACTCTCTGTGTCTCTACGTTACAATGTTATACGGAGATTTGGAAATATATAATAAATTATTAGAACAAGTTGTAACTCTAAAAATTATCTAGGTCCCAAATGAGTATTTGGATCTGCTTACCAGGAGACACTTCCGATGGGAAGGAGAGGGTTTTGGGGGGTGACTATGCTGACTTATCTAGAAGGTTTTCGGAAAAACTGCAAGATCAACCAGAAAAATAAAAAGTACACACTCAGGGGGCCAATACAGAGGTTAAGACTTTAATTGCACTGAGATAAATTTTCTTTCTCCTCCCTTCCTATTTCTATCTATCTCTCCTCCCACAGATCTACAGCACTGAAAGGAATCAAAGGCCTCTTTCTATTTAAAGGGAGGTGAATTCCCTCACACTCCATTTCAAAGTGAAATGACATCCAAGATCTAAAATAAAGAAGGCCACATGAACAGACCAAGCAAGAAAGTTTTTCTCTTGAAAAACTGATGTGAACATGGGACCAGTTATTGGTTGCATTGTGACCACCCAAAAACGATATGCTGGAATCCTAAATCTTTAGTATCTTATAAGACCTTATTTGGAGATAGAACATTAACAGGGGTAATCAAATTAAATGAGGTAATTAGGACGGGCTCTAAACCAGTATGACTGGTATCCTTACGAAAGCGGGAAATTTGGACCCAGAGACAGACATGCATAGAGGGACTATGATGCAGAGACTCAGGGGGAAGACAGCCATGCACAAGCCTAGGAGAGGGACCAAAAACATAGTTTTCATTCACAGGCCTCCAAAGGAACCAACTTTGTTGACACCTTGATTTTAAGCTTCTAACCTCCAGAACTGTGAGACAATCAATTGCTGTTGTTTAAGCCACCCAGTTTGTGGTACTTTTTGTTATGGCAGCACATCTGTTGATTGCCTTTTGCATACCCACAACTGGGGACCTGGTCTGTAACTCATGCATGTGCCTGACTGGGAACCGAACCAGTAACCTTTCAGTTCACAGGCCAGCACTTAATCCACTGAGCCACACCAGCCAGAGCAGGCAAGTTCTTTATATGGCAAATTGACCTGAATTTTGAAGATGCCTGAAAAAAATTCCTCTGTAACTTACAGTCAAAGGTCTATCAGTATCTTCCCATATTGAGAAGTGAATTTTCTTCCAGATAACAAGTTATACTATTCCACAGTGTAATCTCTGCCTCACTGCAGGTATTGCCTCCTCCAAAAATGAACCATTTGGGCTGAAAAAGACAAAAAAAACTTTACAGCACTATCAGTTTGCTAGTGTGCTTCTCTCACAGCATAAGGTGTATTCCCAGAAAGGAATACTAAGGGTGGGTTCTTTTGAGAGACATCATCAGATGTTCCTCCACATCTCTGTGAGATGTGGTGGCTTTCCCCAATTTCTTCATACTGGGTATTGCAGTGGGAATCATTTATCATCAAAATTTTTAAAAAGTTAATTTACTTTTCTGCTCCAAAAGTTCTTGTATTCTTCCTTTTCACAGACTATTGGTATAATCCACTGATCAGCATGGTTTACTGTTTAGATTAGAATAGGAAATGAGGGTGAGAGAACAAAATGACAACTGCAAGGGGCAAGGTCACAAAGGAATTAAAAAGAACATCCCCGCTTTTACAAATGCAACAGCTTCTGTCCCTGTATGGAGTCTTGCTAGAGATGTCCATGATTAATTCTTACAAAATAATACTCTCTCCAGTACATTTTTAGCATGGAAGATGACTTGGAGTGACACAAACTGTGTAATCCAAGGGACAACCCCTAAAGAGCCTATTCTGGCACGGAAAATTTTTGCTAAGGGAGATAAAAGTGTTACTAACATTGTTCAAAGGATACCCAGGTGGTCCCTGCCCATTTCATCTACCTCCAGAGGCAGGTGGACAGATTGTAGAGAATATACTGGACCTTCTCCCTAAAGTAAACTGCTTCCAAACGCATCTCAAACCAATTTAGCAGAATCTATATTTAAAACCAAACAGTAAATGTGCTTAACACACTCATTCTTCCACTCCATCCAAAAAAGGCAGACTGCCAGGTTCCTCAACTGGAACCTCATAATTAGCTGCTTTCAGTTGTTTTAAGAATCCTGTAAACCATAAATACATTATATTAACTCAAATGTTCCCTCTGATTTCAAGATTTTGATCTATTATGTACCAAATTGCAAGGTATGCTTCCACTATTTTTGGGAACAAAAATATTATTAGATACATAAATTAAGAAAATGCACACCTAGTTCCATGTACACTTATAAATGATTAAACTTGCAGGACAAAGATTTAGTTGTTCATATGGAGAGAGAAGAAAAACAATCAAGATAACCGTTGTGATTGATCCCTCCTTCATGTTCTGTAAAAATCGCCTAAATTAGAAATAAGGCAGAGCTGATTGAGTGTTGTCTTATAAGCACACCTACTATCTGACTGTTGGAATATTAAAGTTTTCCCAGCCATATGTGAAGTAGGAGAGTTTCTTTTTTTCCATCACTGTATATTTAACAGGTGAGCATGCAGAGAAAAAGTAAGGAGTAATGCTTCCCTTTTCTGTCTGCTATAGAAAGTTATAATGTTGTCCTACAGGTCATTAACCAGATTTGAACTTAGACAAAATTTTATGTACCTTTTCTATCTCCTTATACAATCCAAGTCTTTATAAATAAAAATGCCTTTTCTGAAGCACTTCTGTCATTCTACTGGTTCCCTGAACTGAGTTAAACACAACTTTGACAGCTACCAATTAACAAATGTGTTAATGGGACTCATGGTATGTAATAATTACAGGTATTGTGTTTTCAAGGAGCTTTTAGGAAAGAAAGGGACCTCTGAAAATCCTCCTAGCTGACTTGTTTTACATCGCTGTGGCACAAATTGGATCAAGGTCTACTTCCTTAGAGGCATGGACTGATTGGTTTGGAAGAATCAGCAACTGAGATTGAATGGTCACCAGAGGGGTCTCCATCCCCAGGAACACCACGGGACTAGCTTTCCTGTTTTATAATGCAAGATTCAATGTCAGCCACAGAACAGCATGTGCATACCTGCTGAACAACACATGGACCCCATGTACTGGACCAGGGAGGGAGAGTCGCCATATTCACTGAGACTCAATTTCTTTTTTAATAGCATCTGACATTTGTTGATAATAGAGAAAATACTTTTGTCCAGGTAGTGTAGAAGAGCTGGGCAGAGTGCAGGGGTCACTGTTTTGAACAAAAGGCACACATCAGAGAGACAGCTGCAAATTCAGAAGAGAACTGGATGCTGGCAAAACTAACAGGTCCACAGGAGAAAATGAGTGACTGGATTTGGCTGCCGGGCACCCCTGGGACCAGGCAGCCATCTCGCGGGAACAGAAGGTGTCCCTGGGAATAGGGATGGAAATGGGTCCCGCTGAAGGTGAAAGGCTGGCCGGCCCCTCCAAGGGGTTGGTGAGCTGTTGGAATCGTTGTCCAGGGGCTGGGGCCAGCTCAGATGCCTCCTGGGTGAGACGAGATCGCTGGAGGCTGCAGTCTCTCGGTGGGAGGCGGTGCATGGTGACAGCAGCCGCAGCGCAGGTCTCTGGGCACATCGATGCAGGCCTGGCAGCCTGGCAGGGAGAGGTTGGCAGCGGCCGGACTGAGGAGGTCGGTCCAGTGTGTAACGGGAGCCCAGCTCACAGCTGGAGCTCAGGACGGAGTCCAAGTGTGCATGGGAGGGGCCGGACTGGCAGGGGGAGGGCGGCGGCGCGCTCCAGAGCGAGGCCCAGCGGCGGCAGCAGGAGCCTGGGACGCTATTCCTGGAACAAAGGCAAGCACTACACGGGAGGAGACAGGAGCAAGGCGGAGATCTCCGCGACTGGAACGTAAGGGAGGGGGAGGCGCGGCGGGAGGACGCCCGTGGCGATCTGGGCGGCAGCCACTGGCGCGGGGACCCTCCCCCGAGAGCACCTGTCCCCAGGCCCGAGGGTCTCCGGGCCTAGAAGTCCTCGTCCTCCACCCATCCAAAGACCCGCTTCATCTCGGCCAGGAAGCCCCGGTAATCATTGAGCAGGGGGCTCTCCTTCCTGATGTAGGGGATCACCCACTGCAGGGCGGGCCCGGTGAGGCGGGTGATGAGGAACGTCACCTTCAGGGCATCGCTGGAGAACAGGGTCTCGTCCACCA
>PVJD01019116.1:0-12567 GCA_004026545.1 Mormoops blainvillei | reverse complement strand
TAACCAACCTATCAGATGCAGAGTTCAAAACACTGGTAATCAGGATGCTCACAGAAATGGTTAAGTATGGTCACAAAATAGAGGAAAAAGTGAAGGCTATGCAAAGTGAAATAAAGCAAATATGCAGGGAACGAAGAGTGAAGGGAAGAAAACTGGGACTCAAATAAACAATTTGGAGCAGAAGGAAGAAACATTCAATCAGAACAGAATGAAGAAACAAGAATTCAAAAAGATGAGGGGAGGCTTAGGAACCTTTGGGACAACATTAAATGTTCCAACATCGGAATCATAGGGGTGCCAGAAGGAGAAGAAGAAGAGAAAGACATTGAAAATTTACTTGAAAAAATAATGAGGGAGAACTTCCCCAATCTGGCAAAGGAAATAGACTTCCAGGAAGTCCAGGAAGCTCAGAGACTCCCAAAGAAATTGGACCCAAGAAGCACACACCAAGGCACATATAATTACATTACCCAAGACTAAAGATAAGGAAATAATCTTAAAAGGAGCAAGAGAAAAGGAGATAGTTACCTACAAAGGAGTTCCCATTAGACTGCCAGCTGATTTCTCCAAAGAAACCTTACAGGCAAGAAGGGGCTGGCAAGCAGTATTCAAAGTCATGAAAGGTAAGGGCCTACATCCAAGATTACTCTATCCAGCAAAGCTGTCATTTAGAATGGAAGGGCAGATAAAGTGCTTCCCAGATAAAGTAAAGTTAAAGGAGTTCATCATCACCAAGGCATTATTATATGAAATGCTAAGGGGGCTTATCTAAGATAAAGATGATCAAAAATATGAGCAGTAAAATGACAACAAACTCACAACAATCAACTGAACCTTAAAAAATCAAAAACAAAAACAAACTAAGCAAACAATTAGGACAGGATCAGAATCACAGAAATGGAGATGACATGGAGAGTTATCAATGAGGAGCGGGGAGAAAGGGAGAGAAGATGTAGGGAATAAGAAGCATTCTTATTATTGGTAGATGATACAGAAAGACAGGGGGAGGTGAAGAATAATATAGGAAATGGGGAAGCCAAAGAGCTTATATGTATGATCTATGGAAATGATCTAAAGGGGGCGAATGCTGGTGGGAGGGGGGATGCTGGGTGAAGCAGAATAAAGGGGAGAAAAAATGGGACAAGTGTAATAGCTTAATCAATAAAGCATACTTTACAAATTGTTTTTTAAAAGTCACATGTCACATCAATAGATGCAGAAAAAGCAGCTGACGAAATTTAGCACCAATTTATGATAGAAACTCTCAGCAAAGTGGGAACAGAAGGAACATACTTCAATATAATAAAGGCCCCACATGTTAAGCCAGGACCCAATAAAACATTCAATGGACAAAAATTAAAAGTGTTTCCCTTAAGATCAGAAGCAAGACAGGAATGTCTGCTTTTACCACTCTTATTCATCATACCACTGAAAGACCTACCCAGAGCAATCAGACAATAGGAAGAATTGAAAGATGTCCATATTGGAAAAGAAGAAGGAAAATTGTGGCCAGGACCAGTGTGGTTCAGTGAGTTGGGTGTCGTTGCACAAAGAGAAAGGGCACCAATTTGATATCTGATCATGTCACATGCCTGAGTTATGGGTTCCATCACTGGGACAGACACCATGGGAGAAGCAGTCAATAGATGTTTCTCTCTCACATCGACGTTTCTCTCCCTCTATTCCTCCAGTCCCCCTCCCTAAAATAAATAAATAAAATCTTTTAAAAATTTATGTACCTCTAAAAAAAAGGAATCAAACTGTCACTACTTGCAGATAACGTGATCCTACATATACAGAAACCTAAAGATTCCACCAAAAAAGTACTAAAACTAATAAAGTGAATTCAGTGAAGTGGAAGGATACAAAATAAATATCCAGGAATATGTTGCATTTTTATACACCAATAATGAAGTACCAGAGGAAGAAACTTAAAAAGCAATTCTATTTACAATTACATCAAAAAATAATATAAAATACCTAGGAATAAATTTGAGGATTTATTATTATTATTTATTGTACCTGAAAAATTATGACACTGTAAAAAGAAATTGAAGAAGATATAAATAAGTAGAAGCACAGGCTGTGTTCATGAATAGGAAAAATTAACATCATTAAAATATTCATACTACCCAAAACAATCACTAGAATCTATGCAACTCCTATTAAAATGCCAATGGCATATTTCACAGAACTAGAAAAAATAATCCAAAAATTTATAGGTAACCACAAAAGATCCTGAATAGATTCAGAAATCTTAAGAAAGAACAAAGTAGGAAGAATCATCCTACCTGATATCAGACTACACTACAAGGTCATAGTAATAAAAACAGTGTGGCAAAAAACAGACACGTACATGAATGGAACAGAATAGAAAGTCAAGAAACAAACTCACACTTTTATGGTCAATTAATATCTGACAAAGGAAGCAAGAACATACAAGGGGGTAAAGATAGATAGTCTATTCAATAAACGGTATTGGGAAAACTGGACAGATACATGCAAAAAAGAAACTAGACCACTTTCTTACAATATACACAAGAATAAACTCAAAATGGATTAAATATTTAATATAAGACTCAAAATCTTAAAAATTCTAGAAGAAATCATAGGCAGTAAAATTTCAGACATTTCTTGTAGCAATATTTTTCTGATATATATCCTCAGGCAAGGGAAACAAAAGAAAAAATGAACAAATGGACTATGTCAGGCTAAAATTTTTTGCATAGCAAAGAAAACCAACAAAAGGAAAAGACAACACACTGAGCAGGAGAACATACTTGCCAATGATACATCTGATAAGGGGTTAATATTCAAAATTCATAAAGAACTTATACAACTCAAAACCAAAAAAATCAAACAATCCAATTTAAAAATGGTCGAAGGACCTGAATAGAGACAGTTCTCCAAAAAGGACATACAGAGGGTCAATAGACATGTGAATATATACTGAATGTCATTAATCATCAGAGAAATGAAAAATAAAACCACAATGAGATATCACCCCATGCCCTCAGAATGACTGTCATCAATAAATCAACAAACAACAAGTGTTAGTGAGAATGTAGAGAAAACAGAACTCTCACACAGCATTGGTAGGAATGTAGATTGGTGCAACCATGATGGAAAACAGTGTGGAGCATCCTCAAAAACAAAAATGAAACTCCCTTATGACCCAGTGTTTCCTCTTCTGGGAATATATTCAATGAAACCTGAAACACTAATTCAAAAGAATAAATGCTCCCCTATGTTCATTGCAGCATTATTTACAATAGCCAAGATTTGGAAGCAACCCACGTGCGCATCAGATGTGTTGATAAAAACAGCTATGACACATGTACACAATGGAAAATTACTCAGCCATAATAAAGAAGGAAATCTTACCTTTTGGAACAATATGGATAAACCTGGAGACTATTATTCTAAGTGAAATAAACCATTCAGAGAATGACACATGATTTCACATATACTTGGACTCTAAGGAACAATATAAACTAACAAAAGTAATATAAAAAGACTCACATATACATAAAAGAGATTGACAACTGTCAGAGAGGTGGGGAATGAGGGTCTGGGTGTAAAAGGTAAAGTGATTAAACAAACAAAAAAAAAAAACCTCATACACGCAGACAACAGCATGGTGATTACCAGTCAGAAAGAGGGGTAGTGGAAGGGAGAAGAGAGTCAAGGTGCACTAAATGGTGATGGAAGGAAACTTGACTTGGAGGAGTGAACAAACAATACAATATACAGATGATGTATTATAGAATTGTACATTTGATATCTATATAATTTTATTAATCAATGTCACCTCAATAAATACAATAAAAACTAAAAATAAAAAAGAGAGTGGTAGAATTCCATTATGTCCATGTAATGTTATTTCAATGAATGAATTATTTACTGATGTGTTGTACGTATATTACACTATATAAAAATAAGTATATTGCCCTAGATGGTGTGGTTCAGTGGATTGAGAACTGGTGTGTGAAAACAGGGACGCTGGTTAAATACCCAGTCAGGGCATATGCCTGGGCTGTGGACCAGGTGCCCAGGATAGAGTACTCGAGAGGCAACCACACATTGATGATTCTCTCCCTCTCTTTTTCCATCCCATCCCTTTTCTAAAAATAAAAAAATAAAATCTTAAAAAAAAAATAAGTATAGGGGTCGGAAGATGGCAGTGAAGCAAGTGGGAGCTAAACCCTCTTGCTTGTACACCCAACTGGGACACCTAGCAAATCTTCTGAAGAACTGAGTGAACAGCCAATGAAATTCCAGCTTATTTAAAAATATTTAAATTTTTAAATATTTAAAGTTTGAAAGCTAAAAGTTGCAGAGGACTATAGAAAATGAATGGTAAGGAGGTTTTGAAGGCCTTCGGGGAGGTCAGTGGGTCATGTGCCATGGATGCAGCAGCGGTGGTCCCCAGCCTGTCCCAGGAACCATGGTTATGGCAGGAGCTTTGAAAGAGAGTCAGCTGAATGATTGTAACTTGCCAGCTCCCTCCCCTCCCAGAGCAGGGAAGTCACAAGCCTGCACCAGTAGAGACCTGGTTGCTGGGCAGTGGGAGACAGAATAGGCGGTACACCACAGCTGAGACAGTGGTCAATGGCTAGGGCAATACTAGAGAAACAGGGGAGCTGGGTCACACGGGGAGATTGGAGAAGAGAAGTCCCACACCGCACAATGACAGAGACAGGCCTAGGACTGGTCAGAGTTGGGTGGAGTCAAAATCCCGGTGATTGTTAAGAAAGGTTACCCACGAACGAGGGCAATTCACTAAAAAAAAAAAAGGGCTCTTGACCGCTGTGAAAGAACCTCTGGTGCACTGTGGCAGCAGCGGCAGGCCAGGTCAGAGAAGAAGGGGGGCATTAATTGTTCCTAATAATGGTGCCCCAAAGACTGATCAAAGTGGGGTAACTAGGGCCAAAGAGGTGGATGTCCCAAGAGAGACTTAATAGGGGAACTAAACTGTCCAAAAAGCACTTTGCATGCATGCAGCACCCAAGCCAGTAAAGAGTGAGGAGGAAGCGTGTAACTTGCTCCTAGTCGGTAAATCTCATGGACTAATCAAATGTCAGCACACCAAGGGAGATTAAAGGCGTCACCCTGACGCATATGGAGAGTGTGGGCCTTGCATGGCTCTGAGGGCTCACCTAGAGGCTGGGAACCAGGGGAAACGGCAGCCTGGACACAGAGCCTATCTTCAAAGATCCACAGGAAAGAAAAAAAAAAAAAAACAGAAAACAAAAAATGGAGGTATCCATTTTCGCTATCCTCTGGAACTTTATTACTGTTGTGGTTAACTTTATTTTCTCCCACACTACACCAAGTTTCTATCACTTACTCTCACTATATCTCATCATCTAAACTCACATACGTGTTCTTCTTTCTAGAGTCAGCTCACATTCTCCCCCCGCCCCATAAGAGTCTTATCTCTTTTTCACCTGTTATACAGAATGGATACTTGGGTGAATTATCACACTTATTGTGGTACTTCTCCAAGGATCTCCTATCTGTTCCCTACTTCTTAATAATTTAATTCCCATAGAACACTCCCCCAATGTTTTACTCCATTTCACCCTCTCCCTGCCCCAGATCACAGACAAGATAAGGTGGGAGTTGTGAATACCAGTAAGCCCACAGGAAAAGAGAACCTGCCAACAAAGGAGCCACAAACAGGAAAAGCCCAAGTGTAAGAAGAGACACCACACAAATGGAAGAAAGGGCAAACATAGAGCATCCAGGCAAGGAAACCAAAGAGACCACAACACTGAGTCCCACAGAACTCCTACCGCAGAAGTTCGCACTGCAAAGATAGCTGGCAAAGCACAGCCTCAGGAATCACAGAGCCAAACAAAAGAGTCCCTGAAAATGGGGTGACCAAGTAAGAATTAGCAATCAAAAGGAATAGAAGACTCACCACTGAAAGAGCTACATGAAATGGAGGCAAGCAAACTATCAGATAAAGAATTCAAAATAATGGTGAAACGGATGCAGAAGGAACTCACAGACAACTACAAGGAACTGCATGAAGACTTCAATAGTATGAAAAAGGAAATAGAAGCCTTAAACAAGAACCAGGAAGAAATCAAGAATGCAATTTCTGAAATTAAAAAAAAAAAAAGTACACCACAAGGAATTACAAGCAGGCTGGGTGACGCAGAGGACCAAATTAGTAAGCTGGAAGATGACGTAGACAGAAATACCCAGGTAGAGTGGCTGCACAAAACAAGAAAAAAATAGGAATATGCCTGAAGGGAAATGCAAGACAACATGAAACACAACAACATTCCAATCATAGTAATACCAGAAGGAGAAGAAAAGGAACAAGGGGTTGAAACACTGTTTCAAAAAATAACGACAGAAAACTACCCAAACCTGGAGAGGGAAATTACCATGCAAGTTCAGGACGGAGACTCCCAATCAAGATGAACCCAAAGAGGCCTACTCCATGGCACAGCATAATTAAAATGTCAAGTTTTAAACTAAGACAGAATCTTAAAAGCAGCAAGGGAGAAACAAGAAGTAACATAAAAGGGTGCAAAAAAAGTCTACCAGCTGATTTCTCAACACAAACACTACCAGCCAGAAATAGCAAGAAATATTCCAAGTAATGAAAAGCTAAGGCCTGCAACCAAGACTACTCTATCCAGCAAGGCTCTCAATTAAAATGGAAGGAGAAATAAGGAGTTTCCCAAACAAAAGAAGGCTGAAAGAATACACGCCTACCAAGCCAACACTGCAAGAGATGCTAAAGGGGCTCCTATAAGAAAAGGAAGAAAGAGGGAGAGAGAAGAAGAGAGAGAGAGAGAGAGAGGAACACAGGTACAAACAGGGAAAAATGAATAAGTACCTATCAATAATAACTTTAAATGTTAATGGATTAAATGCTCTAATCCAAAGACATAGCGTGGCTGAATGGATAAGAAAACATGACCTGCACAAATGTTGCCTACAGGAGACCCACCTCAGAAAAATAGACCTACACAGACGAAGAGTGAAGGGTGGGAAAAAATAATCCAAGAAAATGGACAGGAAAAAAAACCTAGGATAGCAATACTTAAAACAGACGAAATAGACTTCAAAACAAAGGCAATAAAAAGAGATACTGAAGAACACTACATAATACTCAAGGGAAGAATCCATCAAGAAGACATAACCATAGCGAATATATATATGCCCAAAATAAGAACACCCAAATATATAAGGAAAATCTTGGAGGACTTCAAGAAAGATGTAGACAGCAAGACACTTATGAGAGGGGATTTTAACACCCCACTGTCAACAACGGATAGATCTTCTAAACAAAATATCAACAAGGATATTATGGCATTGAACAATGTCCTAGATCAAATGGACTTAACCGATATATGTAGAACCTTTCATCCCAAAGAAGCAAAATACACATTCTTTTCAAATGCACCTGGAATATTTTCAAAGATAGATGACACGATGTGATGCAAAGCAAGCCTCAACAGATTCAAGAATATTGAAATCATATCAAGCATTTTCTCAGACCATAAGGGGTTAAAACCAGAAACCAACCTTAAGGAAAAAACTCAAAAACATTCAAATTCATGGAGACTGAATAGCATTCTATTAAACAAGGAATGGGTTAGAAATGACATCAAGTGAGAAATCAAAAATTTTCTGGAAGCAAATGAAAATGAACATACAACTATATAAAACTTATGGGACACAGCAAAGTCAGTTCTGACAGGGAAGTTCATACTGATACAGGCCTACCTGAAAAAGATAAAACACTGCAAATAAACAACCAAACACAATATCTACAAGAACTAGAGGAACAACAACAAACAAAGCCCAGAGCGATTAGAAGGAAGAAAATAACCAAGATCAGAGCAGAATTAAATGACACAGAAACTAAGAGAACAATTCAAAAGCTCAATAAATCCAGGAGCTGGTTCTTTGAAAACATAAACAAAATTGACAAACCTTTAAGCAGACTCATCAAGAAAAAAAGGGAGAGGACCAAATAAATAAAATCAGAAGGGAAAGAGGAGAAATTACAACTGATACCACAGAAATACAAAGGTTTGTAAGAAATTACTACAAACAACTCTATGCCAAGAAATTTGAAAACCTGTGGCAAATGGAAAAATTTCTCGAAAAATATAATCTTCTAAAACTGAATGAAGAAGAAGCAGAAAACCTGAATGGACTGATAACATCTGGTGAGTTCGAAGCAGTAATAAAAAAAAAATCACGATACACAAAAGCCCTGGACCAGATGGTTTCCCAGGAGAATTCTACAAAACATTTCAGGAAAAGCTAACCCCTGTCCTTCTGAGAAAATTCCATAAATTCCAAAAAGAGGGGGAAATCCCAAACCCCTTTCATGAAGCCAGCATCATTCTTTTCCCAAAATCAGATAAAGACACCACAAGGAAAGAAAACTACAGACCAATATCACTGATGAACATAGACACTAAAATCCTCAACCAAATATTGGCAAACTGTACCCAACAACACATTAAAAATATCATCCACTATGATCAAGTGGCATTCATCCCAGGGATGCAAGGATGGTACAATACTCACAAATCAATCAACATAATACATCACATAAACAAAAGGAAAGACAAAAATCACACAATCATATCACTAGATGCAGGAAAAGCATGTGACACAGTACAGCACCCACTTATGATCAAAGCACTCAGCAAAGTGGGAGTAGAGGGAGCATACCTCAACATAATAAAGGCCATATATGAGAAACCTACAGCCAACATTACTCAATGGGTGAAAACTAAAATCGTTCCCACCAAGATCAGGAACAAGACAAGGGTGTCCACTTTCACCACTTCTATTCAACACAGTATTGGAGGTCCTAGCCACAGTGATCACACATGACAAAGAAATAAAAGGCACCCAAATAGGAAAGAAGGAAGTAAAACTGTCATTGTTTGCAGATGATTGTGTACATAAAAATTCCATACACTCCACCAAAAAAACACTCAACTTAATAACTGAATTTGGCAAAACAGCAGGATACAAAGTCAATATTCAGAAATCAAAGGCATGTTTGTACACCAACAAAACAATATCAGAATCAGAAATCAGAAGAAAAATCCCATTCACTATAGCGACAACAAAAATAAAATACTTAGGAATAAACCTTATCAAAGAGATTAAAGACCTATACTCAGAAAACTACACAAGACTGAAGAAAGAAATTAAGGAAGATACAAACAAATGGAAGCATATACTATGTTCACAGATTGGAAGAATTAACATCATCAAAGTGTCCATACTTCCCAAAGCAATTTAAAGATTCAAGGTAATGCCTATTAAAATACCAATGACATATTTCACAGATATAGAACAAACAATTCAAAATTTATATGGAACTGTAAATGACCCCAAATAGCAGCAATTTTGAGAAAGAAGAACAAAGTTGGAGGGATCACAATACCCAATATCAAACTATACTAAAAGTCTACTGTAATCAAAACAGTCTGGTACTGGCATAAGAACATACACATAGGTCAATGGAACAGAATAGAGAAACCAGAAATAAACCCATGTCTCTATGATCAATTAATATTTGACAAAGGAGGTAAAAGCATAAAATGGAGTACAAATAGCTTCTTTAACAAATGGTGTTGGGATGTGTGTACAGATACATAGAAAAACATGAAACTCGACCACCAACTTATACCATACACAAAAATAAACTCAAGGTGGATGAAAGACTTAAATATAAGTCACGGAACTATAGAAGTCCTGGTGGAGAGCATAGGCATGAAAATCTCAGATATTCCACACAGCTATATTTCACTGATATGTCCACTAGAGCAAGAGACATAAAGGAAAGAATAAAGAAATGGGACTTTATCAAATTAAAAGCTTCTGCATGGCTAAAGAAAACATCAGAAAAATGGAAAGGGAACCAACTGTGTAGGGAAATATATTTGCCAATATTACTTCAGAGAAGGCTTTGATCTCCAAAATATATAAAGAGCTCACACGACTCCACCCTAGGAAGACAAAGAACTTAATTAAAAATGTGCAAAGGAATTAAACATATATTTCTCTAAGGAGGGCATATGCATGGCCCAGAGACATATGAAGGGATGCTCAGCATCACTAGCCATCAGAGAGATGCTAATTAAAACCGCAATGAGATACCACTTCACACCAGACAGAATGGCCATCATAAACAAATCAACAAACAATAAGTGCTGGTGAGGTTTTGGAGAAAAGGGAACCCTACCTGGTACACTGTTGGTGGGAATGCAGACTGGTGCAGCCACTGTGGGAAACAGTATGGAATAACCTCAGAAAACTAAAAATGGAACTGCCTTTGGATGCAGCAATTCCACTGCTGGGATTATACCCTAAAAATCTGGAAACACCAGTTCAGAGGAACCTATGTACCCCAATGTTCACAGCAGCAAAATTTTCAATAGCCAAGTGCTGGAAACAACCTAGGTGCCCATCGGTAAATGAGTGGATCAGAAAACTCTGGTACATTTACACAATGAAATACTATGCATCAGAAAGAAAAAAGGAGGTCCTACCATTCGCAACAGCATGGATGGATATGGAGAGCATTATGCTAAGTGAAATAAGTAAGGCAGTAAAAGACAAATACTATATGATTTCACCTATATGTGGACACTAGTCAACAGGACAAACAAGCAAGTAAAATATAACCAGATACATTGAGGTGAAGAAGAAACTGACAGTGAACAGAGGAGAGGGGGGAGGGGAAGGCTGGGGTAAATAGAGGAATGGTCATTAAGGGACATATATGGTGGACTAATGGACAAAGTCGGGGGGGTTAGAGGGGAGGGGGAGGGGGAAGCGGTAGGTTGAGAATGGACAAAACTAATTGAATAAAAATATTTTTTAAATAAAATCAATAAAAATTTAGAAAATAAGTATAAAACATATTTCCAAGAATGCTAGTTATTCATTGCATCAAGGTGGTGTAATTTCAGTGAATGAATGCGTTCATCACAGTTTGGTATATTTAATACACTACGTCAAGGGGTATGTATACAGGTAATTCTCAGAATTTTAACTGAGTGCTAAGCATGACACTGTTATTTCAGTGAAAGTATGTGTCCATCCCATCATGGTGTATGGAATAAACTGTGCACATACACCTGTATAAAACAAAAAAATGAAATATAATGTTACAAATATGGATAAATATATTGCAGATTATAACAAAAGATAATGGATTAAAGATGTCTGTTAAGTAACAGTTTATCAGTTTGAATAAAAGAATCAAAGAGAAAAAAGCCAGCTGACAAATACATAATTACAAGCACAATAGCAAATTTTGAAATCTAGATGTGCCTCAGTAGAAGTGTGAATACTCAGCAGTACTTGTAATGAATGAACCAGATATTATGAGAACACAGAAATATCACCAGGTAAATAAAGCAAACTACAGAAAAATCAAAAGTGTGTGTATATACAATTGACTCTACACATATGAATTCATGAAACATCCTTTCAGGGATGTCATGAAGAAAAAGGGTATTGAGGTTTGGGGTCATGGGACTTCAGCGTTTCACTTTGTTTTTATGTGTTTTAATTTTTCTGAGAAAATATCTTCTAGTATTTTTAAAAGTAAATAGTTTCAAAAGCAGTATCACATTCTCTTCCTTTCAGGTTTTTACAGAAATCATTTTTTTTTCTCTTCTCACCTTGTAGATCTCCTTTTGTATCTCTGCCTATTGAGCAGTTAATTTTTTTTCATTTGTATAATAGTATCTTTTTACCAAGAGGATTTTGAAGCACTGGGAAGTGCCTAGAGGAACTGAACCCAATGACAAGAAAAACTAATATATTAGTAATTGGGATAATTCTACTTTCAACCTATTTCTTTTTGACAAACAGTTTTCTATGTCTTCTACTGTGAATAGATATAAAATATATCGATAGTCCTATGTCTTGTCTTCTTTTCAGAAGGGAGTGAGAAATACTATTTTTCATTGTTTTCATTAAATATAGGTTTGCCTGAAACTAAGTTTCATGAACTTAACATTTTCAAGTGCTATCAGCAAACCATTTTGAAATTCATCTTCTCTGGAGTACACTACCACAAATCTCCAGTTGTATTTTGAATTGACATTCTACATACATATGCTTGATGTACACATTAAAAATGCAAGGAATACTTTGAGTAATATATGAGCCTAAACAGAGTAGTCATGTAAATAAAAGGACCAACTTCAGATTGGGCATAATTAGTTTACAGAGGCAAAGGCAAATATTCCTGTCTCCATTACAAAATGCCAACTGCCTTCTGTTTACAAGCTGGATTTAATATTGACAGAGTTATTGACTTCTATTCTCTGAATGATACAGACAGATCCTTCTGAGAGCCATCATGCACAGGTAATGGTGCAACTGAAACTTTCTTAGAAAGGCATTAGCATAATTATAATACAAATACCAAAGCAGAAATGAGGAACATACCAAAAAACCAGGGAACATAGCAAAACTCAGAGGTTAAGTTCAAAGAAAATGACATTATTATATCATTGCATTTTCTCATTAATAATGTCAGAACACCACACT
>PVJD01019115.1:0-12568 GCA_004026545.1 Mormoops blainvillei | reverse complement strand
GGCAGTTTGTAGGTATTTGGGTAGAAATATGGAATGAGGAAGGCAGCGTAGGGCCATGTGGGAAGCTAGTCCCAGCCTAGAATTACGGACTCAGGCATGAGGCCTACAAGAGAGAAACATTTGCAGAGGCCAGAGGAACCACCGTAAAGCCACAGGACACAATGAGCACAAGACCTGGATACCAGGAAACAAAGTCACCTGCTCTCGTCTCACCTGTGTAATGCTCCCAATACAAAAGTGAGAGGGAGGTGAAGTGGAGGCAATTACTGGGCACCTGTGGGGGCACTGAGAACTCCAAAGAACCCAAAACAATGGCCCTGGCACGTGAACGACTGGAAAGTTTGGAAGCCGTCACTCTCACATTGGGTGCTTTACACAGGTACGAGGAGAGCTAGCTTATGGCTCTGACAAGGCCATGGGTTATGGGTTTAGACAAACCTGGCTTGACTGCAGGCCTGCTTTAGATCCAGAACCCTGGAGAAACTCTTCTGAGGTTCACTCGATGGGCTCAGCATGGAAAGTACAAAGAGCAAATCCACACACAGTGCTTACTGTGCCGGACTCTCTCCTCTGTGCAGGTACTCCGCTCCTCAGAAGAAACCTACAAGTCGGGTGTTATTATTATTTTACAGATGAGGGAACTGAGGCACAGGGAGGCTAAGTAACCTAACCAAGGTCCGGTAGAGTTGCCTGGAAACAAACCCAGGCAATCTGGCTCCTGAACATGGGCTCTTAACCTCTAGGAAAAAGACATGATTTCCCAGGACAGAGAGAAAGTCTTCCTGTGAAAGCCCTTTTCTCCTTGAGGACTGGTCAGGTAAAGAATCCAAACCACTTCCATCAAGTTTTCTTCGAAATACATGGAGGGATTGAAGGGAGGCCCGCAAATACAGATTCATGAGTTCCTGGTAAGATCACTGCTTCCTCATCCCAACATTGTTTACCTCGCCACTACCGTGGGAGGTGGAACGGCGGGGGGCGAAAAGCTGGGCTTACAAATGAGTACAGTGTTACTCGCCATTTGTGGCTGTTGAACACAAGAACCGTGGCAGGTCTGACTTGAGACGCCTCAGGTGTAAAATGCAAACTGGATTTCAAAGACTTATTCTGAAGAAGAGAATGTAAAAGGTCTCACTAATAACTTTTTACATTGATTACATGTTGAAATGGTAATATTTTTGGATATATTAGGCTACATAAAATATACTCTCAAAAAAAAAAAAAAAAGAAAGAAAGAAAAAGAAAGAAGACAAGGCTTAGGGGTCAGACAGCCCTGAGTTTAAATCCAGGCTCCCCCTTACTTGCTCTATGACCTTGGGGAAGTTACAAGACCTCTGTGGTGTCTGTTCCCCTCCTATAAATGGTATCAGATAGCAACAGGAATGTTGTGAGGATAAAGGAAATGAATAAATGTAAATGTTTAGAAGAGTCCCCAGCATAATTCAATAGATGTTAGGTTGTTATTAATGGAAACTGCCTAAGAGGCCAATCCAAAAACAGAGACTACAAGTAAAACTAACTTCCTGCCTTTTGCACAGAGAAGGTCATGGCTTATATCTCTGCTAATTGCAGGCATGCCAGAAGTCTACACTTGCCAGGGCACCCCTTGTCACCTTGACCTATCCCCAAATGACTCTGTTTACTGCTCTTGGGTTCAATTTCCTACCTCCTCCCACCATTCCCCAAATTCTTTCCCTGGACCCTCTGGAACTTAAGGTCATCCGAATCCCCAAATCAGCAATCCCTTTCGTCAGGTTCCCTTTGCTCTCTCGCTCTCACGGAAACTTGGTTTCTCCTTCAGAGCCACTGCTGCCTGGTAAGCCTTTGAGGACGTAGTTATTTTTTCTCCCACACTCCACATACCCTGGGGTGAGGCAGGTGTCTTTCGTATACCCTTTGTTGTTTCCAAAAACTTTCCCTTCCCTTCAAAGCCCCAGACTCTTTGAAGCATGTGCCAACAGATGATATACCACTCATTACCCATTCTTGTTGCGATCATCTTCCACCATCTGCCTTCGCTGAAGCCTTAAGCATTTGGCTTACATTCACCCCCCATTAATCATGATTTCATTGATGTAGACTAAGACATCCACCTAAACAACCCATGCAACACCGCACCCTCTGGGTTTCTTGTCCTCCGCAATCCAGTACAAACATTCTTCTCCATCCCACCTCAACAACACACTCCAACGGCCAAACCCTAGAACTCTGTCATTACCAGTAACTGCACCGCTTCCCACCTCCTGATTGCAAGCACCCGTCTTTTCAGTTCAGTCTCTGGAAACCCTTGATTCCACCACCCTTCAGCGCTTTGGCCTCCTTAGTACGTTGACCAGTCCGCATCTTCACTGCCCACTACCCTTTTCATGTCTTCACGTTCCACCTCGCCCAGTTTAGACCTGATTGCTCAGTACTATAATCGTCCCTCTGCATGCACTTCTAATTCTATTGTCCTTCTCTCTGTGTCTTACTTGCAGAACTGCAAGTGTGATTAAACTAAACTCACCAACAGGGAGTCTTTCCTCGAGCCACCAAGCGGAGCTGGGGGTAAACAACTATGCTGACAGATCTGACTTGGAATTTATAATAAATCACAAGTAGGCTGTTAGTACTAACCAACCATCCTATGGCTTCCCTACTCAATTCTCTCTCCTGCTCTCTGAAATAATGATTTCATATCTCTTCTCTCCTCAGATGGCATCCCCGAATCCTCACCTAGTGGTCTTAACTTTTACTTTATGGAGAAAAGGGAAGCGACTAGGAAAGAACTTACTCATCTTTCCACCAGTGCTCCTGATGATGTGTATTCCCTGCAAATTCCTTTTTTCTATTTGTTTTTGGTTTTTCGTGTTGAATGTGTTCCTCAAATGTCTGGTCGCTCTTTCTTCCTCATTCACATCCCCTTCGCTCCGGAGGAAGCGCCCTTATTGAGATCCCCCCACCTTTCTTCCTCCCTGATCATCACTGCCTCGAAGAGACCTCCCCTGAGCTCCCCAACTAAAATAGTCCTCAATACCTGTTAGTCTATCTCCTTAACTTGGTTTATTTCTCTTCGTAACACTGATCACTACCTCATGTTGTATATTCACTTGTCTACTTGTTTATTGTCTCCCTCTCCCAACTAAATCCCCAGCGTGTTGAACAATACCTGGTATAATCCAATAAATCTTTTGATTTAAAGAAAGAAAAGGAGAGATGGAAGAAGGGGAGAAATGGCAAGCAGATATGCAAAAAGCCTGGTAAAACCGGTTTTGTCTAAAGCTGGCTTAAATCATTAGCTCTTCCCCTCTTCGTATGTCATTGATCGTATGTCATTGATCGTGTTGATCATGCTGCACAGACTTACAGGAGTGAGAATTAGAGTCTGACGGGCCTGAGTACAAGTCCCAGCCTGGCTAGTTTCAGCTGGGCGGTCTTAGGGAAGTTACTCAATCTCTCTGGGCCTCGTACCCTCATTCAGCAAACGCTTGCTGAGTGCGTACTTTACAAAGGGCACTCTGCCGAAGCTGTTACGAGAATCATATAAGATAATGTATGATAAGCCTCTAGCACCCAGCCTGGCTAATCACAAGTACTTAATAATCTGGTGTTATTTATACCCATTCTTCAAGTTTTGCTAGGATACTTTCTCATTGTCTGTTTATAATAACCTGTGTTTGCAATGTGGCTGTTCTTGTTGATTAAAGAGTTGTTTAGGGCCATTTGGGGTTTTTTAAGAGGTTAGGTTTTGTTGCTTAACGTGTGTAAATTTCTGGCTTATTGTATCGTGGTCAGAGAATATGGCCAGTATAATTTTGGGTTTGGGGAAGTTGGTATTTTGCTCGGAATCTAATATTGGATCATTATTTGTAACTGCTTTATGGGCACTGAAAAAGCTATGCTCTTCGCTTACGAGATACAAAGTTCAATAAATATCATTTGGATGTGAGCGCTAGGATGGAAGGGCTTTCACCGCTGTACTCCAAGAGTCTGGCAAAGGCCCCGGCACACGTCACGGACTCGATCACCGTTTGTTGAATGAGTGGCCAATTAAACAATCAACCTTGTTATTATTATTTAGATTCTTGATACTTTGGTATATTTTTTTCTTACTTCATCTGCCCAAAACCGGTGAGTTATGTTACCGTTTCCCACTACAAGTACATATCTGTAAGGTTCCCCATGCGTATTCCTAACAATTTTGCTTTATATATTTCAATACAATATGATTTAGTGCCTGAAAGTCTTATTGCTATTATATATCCATTGTAAATACATCCCCTGTCAGCGATTTTCAACCTCTTTCATCTCATGGCACACACTAACCAATTACCGAAATTCTGCAGCACACAAAAAACATATTTTTTACTGATCTGACAAAAAACAGGTATAATTTTGGTTCATTCACACCAGAGAGCTGTTATTGTGTTGACTGCTGTCATTTTTTTATTTGGCAATCTAAGGAAAAAGAGGTCAGCACCTCTGATTAAATGGTCAGGTATTTCATATTTTTAAAATTCTCGCGGCACATCAATGTGCGGCAGCACGCTGGTTGTAAATGGTTGCCCTATAGCGATATAAAGTAACCATCGAACAAAACACCGTCTATACAATACGGTTCAATTTTATTACGCATTTTTGGGGATAAGCAACAAATAATAATAAAGTTTGAAAAGTACAAAAATACCTTTTCACAGAAGTGAAAAGTAATTTTCCTTCCCCTCTTGTCTCCCCACATTCCCTTCCTCTGAGACAATCACCCTTAATAGAGTTTCACTGATAGCTCAATTTGAAAGCATTAAATTTTCTCATAGGGGGGTTTAAAATATTTATATGAATTGTTTTGACCCATATATTTTGTGTAATCACTTTATTTTATGGTTTTTGGTTTTTATGCTTCCTCGATGCTTTTTATCTTCCACTCTGTGGATTAAGTTTTCCTCCATTATGCCTTTTCTGGTGCTTTGGGAGATGTATACCCTGTTATAAATTTCTCTGTTTTCCTTTAACATTTTCAAAAGTATCCTTAACTTGTATTTCTTGACTTGGGGACCAAAAGTAAATAACATGCTCTGAGTCTCCCCAGTTAAATCAAGACGTTAAGTGTATCCCTTTCCTCCTCTCCTCAGGTAGTTGATGAGACCGGGGTTATAGATATAGATTATCATAGTTCTAACCTGGCCTTATGGTTGTAAAGAAGATTCACTCACTCGTTATGGGCTCACATGGCTCCTGAAAGTTCATGCACTGAAGTTCTAACCCCCGCTGTGACTGTATTTGGAGACGGGTTCTTTAAACAAGTTAGAGTGAGGTCATGGCAGTGGACCCTCCTCCAAAATGACTGGTGTCCTTATAAAAAGAGGAAATTTGGACACAGACATGTACGGAAGGAAGGTCACGCGAAGACACAGGAAGAAGAATGCTATCTACAAGCCAAAAACAACCAGCCCTGCTGACATCCTGACTGATCTTGGCCTTCAGGCCTCCAGAACTGTGAGACTAAATGTCTGTTGTTTAAGCCCCCCAGTCTGGGTTGCTTTGTTACAGCGGCCCTGACAAACTAATACATTGCCCAAAATAACTCAAAGAAAAGGGGACCGTGTGGCAAGCCCCCTCTCGCCCTCCCACAGGGTGTCTCTAATGACTCTCGAGAGGAACGAATGGAGAGGACAGAGCATCTCGTGTTCCGTGCTGGGCTGCCATCTGCTGGCAGCTCTTCCTTGCCACTCAGTGGTACCTAATGAGGATACGGTGGCTGGCGCCTTTAGATGACACTTAGCAGGGAGCAGTGCCCTCCCCTGCTCAGGATTCCATGCCTTGCTAGCCTCCCCTGAAAGGAATATACAGTACTTTAGTAAGGAATTAAGCAGTCTTTTAAAAATTTTATTTACTGACTTTTTTTAAAGAGAGAGAGGGGGGGAGGGAGAGAAAGAAAAAGAGAAAGAGATCGATTTGTTGTTCCACTTATTTGTGCATTGATTAGTTGCTTCTTGTATGTGCCCGGACTGGAGACCGAACCCACAACCTTGTCATATGGAGACAAGTGCTCTAACCAACTGAGCTACCCAGTCAGGGCAGGAGTTAAGCAACCTTGCCTGCGATGTTTAAATATCTTCTCCTGGGGGGAATGAAGAGAGAGACGCTGGACATGGAACTCCTGCTCCAGCAACATTGTTCCTTGCCCCACACTCACAGGCGGCTCCTTATTCCTAATACTCCTCCTCTTTCTACAGTTCTCTCCTAATCCCTGCCGAGCTGATGCCCTTTCCTCAGGAAACACAATCTATTCCTGCCTGCGGAAAGAATCTATCCAGTACCTTCTTGGGTCTTGCAAACATTACAGTCAAATGCATTTCTCCCTCGGTATCTCAGTGTCTACTCACCACACACACATAGCAGAAGGTGACAGGGGACAGTGAGCTCTGGTCCCATGGTCTCCAGGCGTCTCAGCAGTGAGAGGGGAAAGGAGAGAAATGCTGGGGGGCTATATTTGCTAGCGTTCTACTGAAAAACCTGAATTCAAACACTCTTCACTATCCGAGGATTATTTCCCTTCTAAGGGCTCCATCTGGTCCTCATTTGGACTTGACTTCTCAGGAGCTAATAACTCTGGCCTCACCATGTGCAGAAAGCATTCGACTCCCTCCCCCACCCCAGATTATATGGTAAAACGTCCTCAGTGGGGTCCTCTGAAAAGCGTCACTCTTATTCTCGGATCTGCCTTCATGCCTTTTACGTCCATGGTTTCGATGTCCCCACTGCAGGAAACAAACCCACTTATCCATTTCTTTGCCCAAGCCTGAGATGTAGAAACATTCTTTGGTTTCCTTCTTTCTTTCATTACCTCCACATTCGACCCGTCAGTAACCCCGTGCCCTCCATACACATCCCCCTGCTCCACGCCTACATCATTTCTCACCTGTGCCACCGTCATAGTCCCCACTTCTCCGCTTCCCCTCTACAGTCCATTCCCTGAACACTACCAAAACAGTTTTTTGAAAGTAGATAAAATTATGTCACTCCCTTGCTTAAAACCCGCAAAGGTTTCTAAATGCCTCACATGGCCCTACATGATCTGACCCCTGCCGACCCCTCCGACCTCATCTTGGATCCCTCTCCCCGATCCCATCATGCTGGCCTCCTTTTTGTCCCTGAATGCCACTCTTCTCTCCTAGAGACTTTGCCTGTCCCTTCAACTCAGAAGATGCTCTGCCTCCAACTCATGATGTGGCTGTCTCCTCCCGTCACTCAGGTCACCTCCTAGAGGCTCCCCTCTCTGAGTGGAGGCAAAAGAGCACTGCGGTCAACAGCGCAGATCCTGGAGCCACGCTGCCTGGATTTAATTTTTTTTTATTTTTTATTGACTTAGAGAGAAACATTGATTTGTTGTTCAAATCAAAAAGCATTTATTGATGCATTCATGGGTTGATTCTTGTATGTGCCCTGACTGGGGATCAAACCCACAACCTTGGCATATTGAGACGATGCTCCAACAAAACTGAGCGACCTGGCCAGGACAGCCTTTTCTTTCTTTCTTTTTTAAAAAATTATATTTTATTGACTTCCGGCCAAGATGGAGGTATAGGTAGATACACTTTGTCTCCTCGCACAACCAAAAGAAGGACGACGAATTTAAAAACAAAAAATAATCAGAACTGCCAGAAAATCAAACTGTATGGAAGTCCAACAACCAAGGAGTTAAAGAAGAAACATTCATCCAGACGGGTAGGAGGGGGAGAGGTGGGCAGCTGCAGGCATGGCTGGTGGACTGGGCGGGGCCACATTTGCACGTGGATAATCCGGGAGGAACTGGGGAGTGAGAGGGGCCTTGCAACCCGGGTTTCCGGCGCGGGGTAAAGAAAACCTAAGAACCTTTACCAGTAAAAACCTGTGGGGGCTGCAGCAGTGGGAGAAACGGCCAGTCTCCCAGGAGAGTTTGTTTGAGAGACCCATGGGGTCCTAAAAAGTACACAACCCACCCACCTGGGAATCAGCACCAGAAGGTCCCAATTTGCTTGTGGGTAGCAGGGGAAGTGACAGAAAGTCAGTCAAGAGCCAAGCAAAAGGCACTGTTCCCTCTCGGCCCCCTCCCCCACATACAGCTCCACAAGGCAGTGACGTGGATTGTCCCGCCCTGGTGAATACCTAAGGCTCCGCCCCTCACAACATAATAGACGCACTGAGACCAAAAAAAAAAAAAAAAAAGGCTCAAACAAAAGAATAGATCAAAGGTCCAAAAATAGAACTAAGCGATGACGGGACAGCCAACCTAACAGATGCAGAGTTCAAAACACTGGTAATCTGGATGCTCACAGAATTGGCGGACTATGGTCACAAAAGGGACGAAAAAGTGAAGGCTATGCAAAGTGAAATAAGGAAAAATATGCAGGAAACAGAAACCGGGACTCAAATCAACAATTTGGAACAGAAAGAAGAAATAAACATTCCACCAGAACAGAATGAAGAAACAAGAATTCAAAAAAATGAGGAGAGGCTGAGGATCCTCTGGAACAACTTTAAATGCGCCAACATCTGAATCATAGTGGTGCCAGAAGGAGAAGAGGAAGAGCAAGAGATTGAAAACTTATTTGAAAAAATAATGAAGGAGAACTTCTCCAGTCTGGCAAAGGAAATAGATTTCCAGGGAGTCCAGGAAGCTCAGAGAGTCCCAAAGAGTGGGACCCAAGGAAGCACACACCAAGGCACATCATCATTACATTACCCAAGATTAAAGACAAGGAGAGAATCTTCGAAGCAGCAAGAGACAAGGAGACAGTTACCTACAAAGGAGCTGCCATGAAACTATCAGCTGGTTTCTCAAAAGAAACCCTCCAGGCAAGAAGGATCTGAAAAGAAGTATTCAAAGTCATGAAAGACAGGGAAACCTATCCAAGAATATCCAAGATTACTCTGTCCGGCAAAGCTGTCATTTAGAATGGAAGGGCAGATAAAGTGCTTCCCAGATAAAGTTAGAGTAGTTCATCATCACCAAGCCCTTACTAAATGAAACATTAAAGGGACTAATCTAAGAAAAAGAAGATGATCAAAAATATGAACAGTAAAATGACAACGAACTCACAACTATCAACAACTGAACCTAAAAAAAACAAAAAAAAACAAAAACAAACTGAGCAAACAACTAGCACAGGAACAGAATCACAGAAATGGAGATCACATGGAGGGTTATCAGCGGGGAGGAGGAGTGAGGAGAATGGGGGGAAAGGTACAGGGAATAAGAAGCATAAATTGTAGGCACAAAATAGACAGGGGAGGTTAAGAATAGTTTAGGAAAGGGAGAAACCAAAGAACTTATATGTACGACCAGTGGGAGAATGTTGGTGGGAGGGGAGATGCAGGTAGGATGGGAATAAAGTGGAGAAAAAATGAGACAACTGTTATAGCATAATCAAGGAAATATATATTTTTTAAAAAATAAATAAATTACATTTTCTTGATTATGCTATTAGAGTTGTCCCAATTTTCTCCCTTTTCTCCTCTCTACCCAGCACCCCCATTCCCTCAGGCAATCCCCACGCAATTTTTCATGTCCATGGGTCATGCTGATAAGTTCTTTGGCTTCTCCACATCATATACGGTGCTTCACATCCCCACGGCTATTCTGTAACTACCAATTTGTGCTTCTCAATCCCTTCACATCTTCACCCCTTCCCCCACACCCGCCTCCCATCTGACAACCATCAAAATGCTGTCCGTATCCATGACTCTGTCTCTGTTCTTCCTGTTTGCTTAGTTCGTTTTTTAGATTCAGTGGTTGATAGGTACGTATTTATTGCCATTTTATTGTTCATAGTTTTGATCTTCTTTTTCTTAAACAAGTCCCTTTAACATTTTATATAATAATGGTTTGGTGACGATGAACTCCTTTAGTTTTTTCTTGCCTGGGAAGCTCTTTATCGGCCCTTTGATTCTAAATGATAGCTTTGCTAGATAGAACAATCTTGACTGTAGGTCCCTGTTTTTTATGACTTTAAATATCTCTTGCCAATCCCTTCTAGCCTGCAAAGTTTCTTTCAAGAAATCAGCTGACAGTCTTTTTTTTTTTTTTAAGATTTTATTTATTTATTTTTAGAGAGAGGAGAAAGGAGGGAGAAAGAGAGGGAAAGAAACATCAATGTGTGGTTACTTCTTGTGCACCTCCTGCTGGGGACCTGGCCTGCAACCCAGGCATGTGCCCTGACCGGGAATCGAACTGGCTACCCTTTGGTACACATACTGGTACTTAATCCACTAAGCCACACCAGTCAGGGTATCAGCTGACAGTCTTATGGGAACTCCCCTGTAGGTAGCTAACTCCTTTTCTCTTGCTGCTTTTAAGATTCACTCTTTATCTTTAACGTTTGGCATTTTAATTACGATATGTCTTGGAGTGGGCCTCTTTGCATCCATCTTATTTGAGATTCTCTGCACTTCCTAGACTTGCATGTCTATTTCCTTCACCAAATTAGGGCAGTTTTCTGTCCGTTTCCCGCCTTGCAGGTGTTCGGCAGAGAGTGAAACACACAGGAGGCTTTGCAGCGCTGCAAGCCTAGGGAGAGAAGGAGAGTGCCCCTTCAAGGAGGGCACTCCTGTTCCCAGGTTTCTAGGGTTTTCGTTAAGGCTGGTTACTAAAGGTGCATAATATTGCTAACAATTGCATACGGAGTACTGGAGGAGAGGGGTGAGAGAACGGTCAGGTAATGTTTACCAGGACAGGTAAACAAGAGGGAGGGAAAACTAGTTCCCCTTCAATGGCCACGTTCGTGCCAAGTTCCACGTTCGGAACTCTGCTCTTGGTGTCACAGGTACACATACCAAGGGGGTCGAGCTCCCACAGTTTTCTTTCATTATTTTTTCAAATAGATTTCCAATTTCTTGCTCTTTCTCTTCTCCTTCTGGCACCCTTATCATGTGACTGTTGGAACACTTGAAGTTGCCCTAGATGCTGCTTACACTATCCTCGTGTTTTTTTGTTGTTTCTTTTTTGGATTCCTTTTACTTCTTGCTCTAGTTTGTTGTTTTTGCTTCATTATTCTCCAAATCATTGATTTGATTCTCAGCTTCATCCACTCTACTATTGTTTCCCTATAATTTTTTTTTAATAAAATGAAGGATATTCTTCATTTCTGACTGGATCTTTTTTATGCTGTTGAGGTCCTCACTAAGTTCCCTGAGCATCCTTATCAACAGTGTTTTGAACTCTGCATCTGGTAGATTGCTTATCTCCATTTTGTTTAGTTCTCTTTCTGGAGTTTTGATCTGTTTTTTCATTTGGGCCATGTTTCTTTGTCTCCTCATTTTGGCAGTCTTTCTGTGTTTGTTTTTATGTATCAGGATGAGCTGCTATGACTCCGTGTCTTGGTAGTGTGGCCTAATGTAGTAGGTGTCCTGTAGGGTCCAGTGGCACAGCCTCCCCTATCGCCCAAACTGGGTACCAGAGGTGTGCCCTTTGTGTGGGCAGAGTACATCCTCCTCTTGTAGTTGAGCCTAGATTGCTGTTGGCAGATCAATGGGAGGGATTTATTCAGCTGTAGGACTGTCTGTGACCACTGACCACCAACCTCTACGCTCCATGGAGGATCAGCTGTGCAGGGTGGTGGCGCTCCAACACGATCTGTAGCTGTGCACTGGGTGCACAGGCTCTGGGGTTTCCTGGGTGGTACAGGCCAAGGTCAGCCCCAATCTGTGTTCTGCTCAGGGCCATCCTGCATGAGCTCTAAAGCAACCTGAGATGGCTGCCACTTGTACTTGGCTTGGAGATTCCCAGGTGAAGCCAAGCTGTGAATCTAGGCTGGCTGCTGCTAGTGCTGGGCCTGGGGCCACTTAGCAAGAGGTACGGGTGGGTGTGGGTGGGGCTCGGTGTTTACTGAGGCGGGCAAAGGGTTCCTCCTTTGATAGGATTTACGAAGTTGTGAAACATGAGCCAAGACTAGCCATTCACATGTATTGGGTAGGATAAGTCTCAGGGGATCTCCAGGGCTGGGGGGCAAATGGTGTCAGCCAGGTTGATGGAATCTCAGGAATGGCACCCACCTTCTGGCTCTGTGGCTCCGTGGGGGAAGGGCTTAATAAAGGAACAACAGCCTCTGCCTACCTTTCTGTCTGGGAGAAAGCTGTCCCCCAGCTCCGCTTTGATGCCAGATACTTCACTTTCCCCCTGTGTGCCACTGGTGCCTTTCAAGCTGCTACCCCAATGCTGGAGCTCAGAGGGGATGAGTCTGAGTAAGTCCACATGTGGGTTCTTTAAGGGGAACTGCTTGGGACTCCAGAAGTTTCTTTTACCAACTCAGTCCCTACTGGTTTTTGCAGCCAGAAGTTATGGGGAGTTATCTTCTTAACACTGAAACCCTGGGCTGGGGACCTGGTGTGTGGCTGGGACTCCTCACTCCGGAGATACCCCTCCCAAATTTTTATTCACTACACATGGATGTGGGACCAGCCCATTCCATGTCTCCGCCCCGCCTACCAGCCTGGATGAAGGTGGTTTCTTTAATTCCGTAGTTGTCAGACTTCCATTCAACCGATTTCTGACAGTTCTGAGTGATGGTTGTCTGTCTGTTAGTTGTAATTTTGATGCGGTCGTGTGAGGAGG
>PVJD01019114.1:0-12579 GCA_004026545.1 Mormoops blainvillei | reverse complement strand
GTGCCCACCGACCGTGCCGTCCCTGTGAACGCAACAGACGCTGCTGCCGTGTTCTGGGTCCAGCGGGGCTCAGCTGCCTGTTGTTGGGTACAGTGATGTGCCCGCTTGTAGGAAGGTCTATCAACAGTTCCCAGGAGTACTCCGCTCCAAGCCCCAAGGGTTATTCATGATCTTTTAACTAATGAACATGTTCTCTAAGTGCCGTCCTCTCCCCTAAAGGGGACCTGTGAGCTCCAGAGGAGTTCACAAACCCCTGCTCCTTCCTTCCTCCCTCCCTTTAACATCATTTGCCCATTTACAACCCCCTCACGCCGACAGCCTGGCCCAGCGACAGAGGAAGATAATTAACTGCAATCGTTCTGGCTTAATCAGCTCCAGCGTGGGGAAGGCAGTGGTGATGGAAGGAACCGGGTATCGGGATGTGAATTTCGTGTTCCCAGCGCCTCATCACCCTCTGTAACTGTCTTATCTTTATTCATTCTGGCAAATTAAATTAGCACTGTCTTTCCAATCTTGTTCTCCTGGAGCAATTTAACAACGGTGGCAAAGAGAGAACTGACCGTAATGGGGATGTTTGAGTACTTTAGAGCACCCTGTGTCTTAAGAGTCCACTGCCCTGGAAAATACCAGACAATCAGATTAACTGGGGATGGAGTTTGGTTCATCTGGGGTCAGACATTTGGCTTTTCCTTATATTGGACATGGACGGGGGTCAGTAATCCCAGGTCTAGTATAGCCTTCTGTGCCTCAGTTACCCCATCAGCAAAATGAACCCAGTGTTGATGTTGTTATAGGAAACACAGGCACAGGCTCTGGAATTCTGAGTGATGGCCGGTGTCAGCCTTCACTCAGAGGGCTTTGTAATTCCACCCTGATGGTATGAACAATGTGGACAGAGAAGAGCAGGCCAGTTGGAGGGGCTTTTTATATTCTGACCTAGTTGCCTCAGAGGCAACTCCTAGTCCTGTGGTTAGAGGACTGTCCACTCTAGGGGTTGCCAGACCTATTCTTCCAATTTATCTGCGAACTTATTAAAAATACAGTTTCCTGGACCTTGGGCTATAACTCTCTAAGACTATATAGCCTGGGATCTACATTTCCCCAGAGTTGTCAGTATACTATCTGGTAAATGTAATCTCTAAATCAGAGTTTGGGACTCACTACTCCAATCCTAATATTCCGAAAATTTTTGGCAGGGGGTCCCAGACATAATCAGTACTCATCAATATCTGTTCTCCTCCCCTTCCAGGGTGCACGGAAGTCCTTCCAGCTTCCCTTGCAGTAAGGCGCACCATGAGATCAGCTAGGCTAATGAATAGTGAGTAGAAATGACGTTTGTCACTTCTGAGCAGTGAAAAGCCCCTGCAAGATGTTCCAGCTCTTCCTGGAGGCAGCATGATGAGACGGTCGAGACCTAAGCTCAGCCTGGATCGCCGGGTCAACCACGGAGGACAGTAGACCTGGAGAGTCACCTGGCCCACGGTAGAGTTGATGGGAGATAAAGAGAGATAAACTCTTAGTGATATTTGGGGCTGTTTGTTACTGAGCATAATTCTAGCCTTTCCTGACAAATACAAACTCTTTTGAGAGTCTGGTAAAAACTATGGATCTTATCCCTAGGAAAATGCGCACTTGTACATAATCATAAAATTTGGGTTACCTTCCTGGGGTACCTGGGGAATTATTGGCTGAAATCTATCAATTTCATACTCTACGACTTGATTTGTGACAAGGGTGGCATCTTCCTCCTATCGCTGCTCTTTTCCCTGCTCCCCTTCCTCATTGGCCTTTGGGAGCTGCAAGTCCTCCTTCCTTACTCAGGCAGGGCAAGCCCGCCTTTTGCTTCTACTTCACATGTTGTAGGCCCAGACCCATCCCAGCAGCCAGGGGGCTGGGCCTCGTTCATCACATCCACCCTCCTGGGAAGGTATGGGAATGTAATTAGAGTTAAATAATTAGGAATTGTATGTTATTTATTTGTGCTATTAACTTTGATCATCAGGAGGCTTTGGTCTCCTTGAATCTTCATCTTCTCACTCATAAAACACAGATTAATGTCCCCAGGACTGTTTAAGGCCAGACAACTCCCAGGGGTTCATGGGAAATTCTCCAGGACCTCAGACATGTGTCACGCAGGTCACTGAGAGCATGTCACCATCAGAGGCTGAGCCCCACCTTTGAAGGGCAGCCTGAAGGGACCCCCTTACCCACTCCAGTGGCACCTGGAGCTCAAGTGTAGGCTTTGCAGGATGGCCCGCCGCGTGCTTCTCCCACGGACGTTGATGCTTGCAGTCAGGAACTGCTGCTTACTCTCCTACCTGAGGCTTGGTTTCTGGGACTTCAGCCGTTAGAAAAACACCCCACTTCTGAAGACCTGAGATTCCTACAGCCCGGGCCTCTGTTTTCACCTGCAAGGGGCTGACCTGCAGCTTGGCAAAGGAGAGAGTCCCCAAGTCTCCCAGGCCTGGGGTCAAATGCTGGGTCTGCCACTTGCCAGCTGTGTGAGCTTGGACAAGTCACTTAACATCTGTAGGTGTCAGTTTCCCCACTGATGAAATGTGGGTACTGTACTAGGTGGTCCCCCTCCTGCCCCATGCAGGTCCTGCACTCAAGCCAAACCAAGGAGCTCTCTGCTCTGGAGACAATCCCTGCCTCCCGCCCTTTGCTCATGCCATTCCCTCTGCCAAGAGTACCTCATGGCCCATCTCTGTCTCTCACTTTAAAATAGTTCCTGTACTCCAAGGCCTGGTTCAAACGCCACCACAGCCTCCCCTGACCCCACTAGAATGACCTCTCCCTTCCCAGAACCCCCTCACCCTTGTTAGCCCTGCCTCACTTCCAGCCTTTATCTCTGTATTTTCCAGACTTCCTCAAGGAGAGAAAGCCAGTGTTTATTGGTTACCTACTATATGCCAGATTTTAAAAAATAAGATAATATATAGTGCCTAGAATAGCTCCTGGCACATTGTCAACATTTAATTATAGTCGGCCAATCTTGTTCTTTTTGTCCACTATTTTTCTCTCATTATTATCATAGCATTGTGGTTAAACATGTAGACTCTACAGCCAGAATGGTTAGAATCCTGACACTACCACTTAACAACTGCATGACCTTGGACAAGTTACTGAACCCTTCTGTGCCTCAGTTTTCTCACCTACAAAGTGGGGATACTATCGATGCCAATTCTTAAGAGTAATTGAGAAGAACAAATGCATTTAAATGTGTGAAGTGCTTAAAACACCGCCTGGTACATGGAACTACCTGATGTATAGTCACCCTTACCATTACCTCCACAACAGTAACCACCTCATCCTTGTCACAACCCCATCATCCTCCTCCTCACACCATCATCATCCTCACCATCACCCTCCTGTCTTGACTCAGGGAAGGGTAGGCTCTTTTTGTCTCCAGTCCTCCTTTGTGGCCCCTCCTCTGACGGTTTCTCAAAGAGCAGTCCCTCTCTCTTCTCTACTGTGGCGCCCACCTCCGCCTACCGTGCCCCTACCTGGCCCTCAGGATGAGCCTTGGTTGATCTAGAAGGAGCAGACAGGGAAAATGTAAGGTTCTGAACTCTGAGCTGCTGGAACCCCTTTGCAGCAGGGAAAATGTAAGGTTCTGAACTCTGAGCTGCGGTGGGGGCCAGTGTGGAAGACCTGGGGCCAGTTCTCTCAGAGAAGGAGATGGACCCAGGGTGGCAGCGGTCATCCAGGTCACCAGCATAGTCAAGGCTGAGGGAAGAAAAGTAGAGTGTGTGGGCTTCCATTACGTGTCAGGTACCCCTATAAATTGTTATATTTATTCCTCACAGCCCTCCCAGAAGGTGGATATTATGTACCCATTTCTCAGATGAGAAAACAGAGGCTCAGAAAGTTAAAGGACTTGCTCAAGGCCATAGCAACTCAGCAGCAGAGCTGGGATCTGAGCGTGGCTTAAAGTGACTTAAAGTGACTGGACATCATGCCTGGCATGCAGGTGCTAACTGAGTGTCTGTGCCCATAAATGTTATGTCTGCAAAGCCCCTACTGGGCTCTGGAGCTCTGAGGTCTCTCCCTGGACCCCTCCCAAATCCATAGGCCCCTTCAAGGCACTGACATTGCTCTAGGTATGAGACTGGAGACAAGGAATGTCTCCTCTCTTGGATAATTACCCTTTGCAGTTGGCTCCTCTGAGGATGCCCAGAAGATCCCCAGTGCGGCTGAGTCCCACCTGGGTCAGGAATGCTGACTCAAAGGACGTGGCCTTCCATCCCGCCCCCTGTTCACAACTTTGGGGCCTGGAATCCGTCTCTTGCTCTGTCTGGGCCTCAGTTTCCCTCTGTATGCAATGGAGGGCTTGGGCCGGATGGTCTTTATTGTCATAATAAGAGTAACAGGTGGTGCTTACTGAGTACTTACCGTAGGCTTGTTCGGCACTGAGCTCTCCGCACACATTATTATCTACTTCCTCCTCCCGAGGCACAATTCCTCTCTCCCATTTTATAGATAAGAAACAGAGGCGGATTTAATGGTGAGCGCACTGGGCTGCCCTGGGCCCCGACTTCTGAAGGCATGTATTTTTATTTTCCCTGTCTCTCTCTCTCTCTTTTTAAGCGGCCCAGTGTTTTCTTCTGTGCCTGGGGCCTCAATCGACCTTACTCCGCCTCAGATGAGAAAACCGATTCCACAAAGGTTAATGAGTCAGTACCAAAACACCCCAAAGCTTGTCCCCTTTGTCACCACCAGCCCCTTCCTGTGAGGTGAGGGAACCTTCTGTTGCCCCTAACAGTGGTCATCTTTTCTTTGTTCACATTCACTGAGGGTGGGTCCGGCGCTGGGAGCAGAGTAGGAGAAGGAACAAGGTCACGGAGTAGCCAGGGAGCCGGGAAGTCACTCAGGGCGGGGGTGGGGGTGGGGCGGGGCGCGGGGGCGCCCCGGGCAGCCTGTGTTGACTGAGGAGGAGCAGCCTCCCCCACCGCCCGCCTCGGCCCCATCGTGCAGGAATGTTAGCAAGGCCACAGCCAGATCACCTCCTGTCCTACTGGCTTGTTCAGCTCAATAGATAAAATAAAACAGTGGGAGACTGGGGTGTCCTGGGTAGATCTGCCCCAGAAAGTGAGTCAGCAAGAGAGGCCAGACAGTGGCCCCCTCCTGCTGAGTCACTGCATCTCCTGCAGGGGAAGCAGAGGGCTCTGTCCCCATCCTCACATCAGGGACTGTCCCCTCCTGGTGATTCATCACCCTCACGGCTGGCAGGGCAGGTGGACGGCTGAGGGAGCAGGTTCTTGGGGAAGGCTGGCGGGGTTCTAATAGGGGCTCCACAATTTGCTGCCTGTGGGGCCACGGGCAAGTTGCTGCTTACGTCCACCCTGTAAAACGGAGGGAGTCTGCACCTGCCTGGTCGGGGCCATCGGAAGGACCCAGTGAGGTAATAGCAGAGTGTCATGTGCTTTGTTCATCACCCTGCACGTGACGGCTATGAGCACATAGGATTATTAACCAGCCACCCCACCAAATGTCTTCCAACTGGGCCTGGCTCCAGGCCCCCCACTGAAAAGGGGCACCAGGAACCCCTTTGCAGCAGTGCCTGGGGTGAGTTCAATGGGAAAGGGGTGGGAACCCATTCACTGGGTCCTGATTGGTTCCAGGAAGGGCGGGGGCTCTCTCACTCTCACTTACTCTGCTTACGGCCCTGTGGAATGGGCAGCACCCAGACAAAGACGGGAGGGATCGGAGAGAATCACACAGTGTGGACGGGCGTGATTGCCCGAGCTTGGGTCCTAGGTTCACCGCCACAGGGCTCTCTTCACTGAGGGCATTCTCAGGGCTGTCAGGGAATGACAGCTAATGTCGCTGGGGCTCCGACTCTATGCCATGCCTGCTCCCTGGGCCACTCACTGACCCCTGACAACCAGCCTCTGGCGGGCACTGTTATCATTCCATTCACAGGTGAGGATACTGAGGCTCAGGAGGTTACATGGCTTGCCCAGGGCACAGCTGCTCTGGGTCAGAGCCATTCTTTGAAGGGCACCTGATTCCAGAGGCCTCCTGCTCCCGGGCTGCCCCCCGCCCCCATGCCTCCAGGTCTTCAGCAAATAACCCTGGCCACCCTAGCCCCCAGGAGACACAGGCTGGCTGGGGAACAGCCCGTGAGTCCCTGCAAGTAAGACTGGAATCTGGGCCTGTCTGACCCCGAACTGAGCCCGCATCCCAGTAACACCACCCTGGGGAGCAAACCCAAGGCGGGGTCAGGCAGGGCCAGAGCTGAGCCCGAGGTGGTGCCAAGGGGGCCCGTGTCTGGTCGCCAGGGCCTTCTGGGCTGGGTCCTCTAGTCACTCCTGTCTTGGCCTCTTGTCCACTGCCCCAGTGGAGGCCCAGACTGTAACTGAGCTCTGAGGTCAGAGACCTGAGTGAGCTTGGATGACTCACTGAGTCCCCGCACAGGGCCAGGAATCCGCCCCCCCCCCGCCCCCCCCAGCATTGTCCGAACGTGCTTCACGAGCTCCTCCATCAGGTGGATAATGATCCCAACCTGCAGGACTGCGGCGAGGACAGCTCCTTCCTGCATGTGCCAGCCGGGCCGGGGCCTGGCTCCCACTCAGAAGAATGAATGAACGGATGATGAAAAAGGTTCCAGTGGCTACCTTTCAGTGAATATTTTATGAATAAATGAGTGGCTATGATCATTCCTTCAAATATTTAAGGAGCTGCTGTGGGAAAAGGGATTTAGCCTGCATATCCCAGAAGCTGTGTCTAGGGCAGCATAGTAAGACCATGCTGGCTGCTTTCAGTTTAGTCTAAGGAAAGCCTTTCTCTCAGTTAGGGCTGTCTTGGTGTGTTGGGTGGCACTTGGGGGAGTGAGCGCCCCATCGCAAGAGGTATGTAAGCAGAGGCTTGGTAGTAAGGGCTGTGGCAGTGCCCCTGGACTTGGCCATGTAGAGTCTCAGTATCAGGAGGGGCCACGGCTCTCTTCCTGGGATGATGAGGAACATCTGTGAGGAGTGTCCATGTTTCCCTGACCTTCTGGTGGGGACAGGACACAGGAGAGTACCTCACTGGAGGGTGTAGAGGGCTGAAGGGATCACACGGCTGTATTGGCCTGGTGAGCTCTGGACATTTGGCCTCCCAAGGCTGAGATCAGGGTGGGGCTGCGATAAGGGCTGTCACAGCCTCTGGGGTGGGAGGGGGATAGGGAGGCAGTGCAGAGGGATCCAAGAGAAAAGGGTCTGTATCCAGGGGCCAGCCTGTGCTGGGTCAGAGAAGCCCTGGGTGTGAGCCCTGACCAGTCCCGGCAGTATGCTGGCTGGTGACCTTGGGGTGCTCTTGGGCTCATCGCTGCGGCCCCTCGAGTCTGAGCTCCCTTGTCTAACAAAGGAGAGTTGTACCCAGTGCTCCCCAGGAATCAGGAGTACCAGTTACTGCTATGTGTCTTTGGACTTGTTGCTTAAACTTTCTGAGCCTTTGCTTCTTTATTTTTTTAAAAAGATTTTATTTCTTTTATTTTTAGACAGAGGGGAAGGGAGGGAGAAAGAGAGGGAGAGAAACATCAATGTGTGATTGCCTCTCATGCGCCCCCTACTGGGGACCTGGCCTGCAACCCAGGCATGTGCCCTGACTGGGAATTGAACCGGTGACCTTTTGTTTTGCAGGTTGATGCTCAATCCACTGAGCCACACCAGCCAGGGCTGAACCTTTGCTCCTTTGTCTAAAAAGACAAGGTCATGGCAATTACCCTTCCCAATCCACAAGGGCATTCTGGGAACCAAGTCATAGCTGTAAATGGGGTGTCTTTTATTCATTGACTAACTGTTCATTGTGCACCTATTATGTGCTTCAAAAAGTCTGAACTATTATCGTCTCCATTCCAGATGTTGTGTGGGTGTATCTGTGTTGAGGTGACTCCACTTTACCGCCCTGTGCAGTGGGTCCATGGCTGCTGCTCTCTCCCTACAGCTGAGGGCTGTCCCTCCCTCTCTGTCTGTGACCTGAAGGATTGGGACATGGGAACTTCTACTATGAGAGCAGACAGAGCCTCCTGGGAGCAGCATCCTTAGGCCTGAGCTCTCACTTCAGGCTCCGTTTTTCCAAAGTCCTCACGAAAACCGTACTTCATGAATGAAACATCGCAATGTTACAAGAAACCCACAGGCGGAAGCAGTCCTGGTTTTCTGGATGAGGTGATAGGAGTGTCAGAAGGACCCTGATTTCTCTGGATGCTTCCCTCAGCCCCCCTGGGCACAGCCCAGAGTTCAGCGGATACCTGTTTCCCTGAGCTGGGGAATCTAAGGCCCCCAGCACTGAACGCCTACTGGAACAGGAGCCAGAATAGGGGTGAGGGGGCGGAGTGAGGACCCGGCAGAGTGGGGGTCAGGGAGGAGGAAGGGCCCCAGGCAAAGACAGGGGAGTCACAGTTAATTTTCCTATTCTCTCTCTCTCTCTCACACGCGCGCGCGCGCACACACACACGCACACACACACACACACACACGTGCACTCATACACGCACACTCGGGCACACTCTGTCTTCCCCGCTGGCTCTGGCCCCTCTCCAGGCTCCTTCCCGCTGCCTGGGACCTCCGCCAGGCTCTGGGCAGCAGCTCCAAGCTGGCCCTGCTCCAGGTGTCTGTTTCGCCCTGGCCCAGGCTCAGAAGCGAAGCAGGAGCCCCGAGTGCGGGGCGGAGCAGGCAGAGAGCCAGGACTTGGCAGGCAGGAGGGTCCCAACCCGAACCTGGAAGGAAGGTTTTGTTTTCAAAGCTTAGGCATGCCGAATGTTTTACTTTTAAATGTTTTCTTGTTCCTTTTCACTGGCTGGCACCCCCCTCCCTTCCCAGGTCATGAAAGGACATTCCATCAAGAGAAAAAGAAAAGACATTCTATCAAGAGCAAAGAGAAGAGACGCTATGAAAAGAAAAGAGGTGATGGAACAGTTGTAAGTGTCAAACCCCACCTACGTGATCACAATTAATCCTTCCCACAGCCTGTGACGTTGGTCATTGTTCCCATTAATAGCCGAGAGCGCTGAGGCTCAGAGATGGGATGTGGATTGTTTGAGGCCACAAGTTCATCCCACTAGAAAGTGACTCCTAGCCCCTCTTCTTTCCTTTCTGTCTCATGACAGCTTTGAAGCCAACTCTGTGCTTTTTGATTTTTTTTTTAAAGGCAATAATCTTTGAAGCAAGTGGGGGAGGTCCTGCGGGACTGGCCAGGTACAGGGAAGGAAGCCAGTCCCTGCCATGGTCACTTCCTGAACATGGTGGTGACCAGCAATGGGGTTGATGACCCTCCGGAAAATGAGAGGCGATCTAACTTCCCTGGGTTCAGCCGGAGCTGCCTCCAGGCCTCTGGAGTGTGATCAAACTCCGGTACTTCCTCTTGCCCAGAAAACTCTGGCAGCTCCTTATACTAAGAGCAGAAAATCTCTGAATTTCTCAGTGACTTTCCTTCTCAGGGTCATAAGGTCTTCAGGCTGCTTCCGGTCCAGCCCCCTTGATGTAGAACCCACTTCTGCACGTGCAGATGAGCCCAGCACCCACCAGGCTCCCCAGTACCAAGGGCTCTGCTCTGCGTACGGACCGCATTTTGCCTATCCATTCACCCCTCGGTGGACACTGGGGTTGCTTCCGTGTTTGAGCTATTGCGAGCAATGCCGCTATGGACATGCATGGACAGACACCTCTTTCAGACCCTGCTTTCAATTCCTTTGCGGCACTGCTTTTGAAGCACAGGTTGCAGGATGACAGCTAAGGGAAGGAGCAGTTAGAGCTTCCAGTTTCCATCTTGAACACATTTAAGTTTAGGGCTTGGAGAAGGAGAGGACTCGCCATCTGGAGGGACAGTCTCAGTTCTCTGGATCTGACTGAGGTGCCCTGAAATACTCCCGTTGGCATCTGGAGAGCGGAATGAGGAAGATGCCCTATGGATCTCCAGAGATAAGGGAAGGAGGCGGCGGGCCACCGAGGAGCAACAGCAGGGGTGAGGGGGCCGGCAGCCGGGCGGAGGGGCGACCTCCAGGCCCCCCCATGCCTTCCTTTTTTCAAGTGGAGCAGCCTGCGGCCAACCCCAGAACCCAGGACAATGGGAGGGACGCTGGCATCCCGCATGTTTCTCAGGTTGCACACGAGGCCCTGCGATGTATGGGTTTTCCCATATCACCAAGCAATTAACTCAGTTCGGACACTATCTGCCTGGAGATTGCGTCAGGTCCCAGGTTAAAAACTCAGTCCTATGAGACTGAAGTTCATGTCGGACACCAATTCCAAGCCCAGGCTATCACCTGTGTTTCTTACTGACCTGTTATAGACCAGAGCTTCCCGAGAATCCCTCCTTCTCCTTGGTTACTATTAATTTTCTAGAGCAGCTCACAGAACTCAGGGAAATACTGGATCGCTGATTTATTACAAAGGGCTGTAACTCAGAATAGCCAGGAGGGAGAGATGCACGGGGAAACAGGTATGTGGGAACGGGCACCCGTGTCCTCTCTGAGCACACCACTGTCCCCTAATCTCCACTGGTTTACCAATCCAGCAGCTCCCGGTGCCCCTGTCCTTTTGCTTTCTTTTTGTGGAGGCTTCATGACCTAGGCACGATTGATTAAACCATTGGCCATTGGTAATTGAACAGAATTACCCTCAACCCTCCTTGCAGGTCAGGAAGGAGAAATGGGACTAAAAATTCCAAACCTTGAATCACAGGGTTGGTTCTCCTGGCAATCAGCCCCCATCCTTAGGTTAACCTAGGGGCTCTCTAAAAGTCACCGCATTAATATTACAAAAGACATCACTTAACACTTAAGAAATTCCAAGGGTTTTAGGAGCTCTGTGCCAGAAATGGTGGAAGAAGACCAAATATATTATAAATCACAATATCACAGGCCCCAAGACAGGAAGGCCCTTGTCCAAAGTCAAGGAAGGCCCTTGTCCATAGCAAATCATTGTCCAGGCTGGACTGAGGCCCCAGGTTTCCTGACTCCCTGTCCAGTGCTCTTGCCCTTCAGAGAGGCAGGTAGAGAAGGGAGGAAGCCGAGTGGGGCAGGGCTGGCCCCCAGGACTCCTCACAGGTTATTAGCCAAGGGGTCTGTGGGCAGAGCTTCCTTCTGAGTTGGACCTCCTCAGCCCTCATCGCAGCTCGGTGGGTGGATTACCCCTGAGTGACAGGGAGGAGGTGGAGGCTCGGAGAGGACCTGGCTGGCCTCAGGTGGCATGGCATGTAAGCCGCAGTGCAGGGACATAAGTCCAGGGCTCTCTTGCCCAAGCCCAGGCTGTACCCCGAGCTAATTTTTTCATTTAAGATCTCACCTAGAACTTTGGAGTAAAAGCTGATTTTATTGCAGCCTTTGTATCTTGCACAAGCCTTGCCCACACACCCACCGTCTTGTAATGTCCTCTAACCTCTCTGCCTCCAGGGCCTCGGGGCTGCACCAGGCTCCCCTGGGCTCTGCAGCCTCTCCGCCCACGACCAAGCTCCCTGGGCGGGCCGCAGTGTGGCACAAAGTGCCCACGCTATTTATTCCCTAATAAAAAGACAGGCTGGGTGGCCCAGAGGAGATTAAAACAGAAATTTACTACGAGATGATTAACCATAAAACCACAGGTTAAATCAACATTAGGCAAGGAGAAGGAGGGGAAGAGACGGGAGCTTTGGGAAATGTTACCCGAGTGGGTTTACATTTGCCCAGGTGACCAGGATACTGTTGCCTCTGGGCTTCTGCCCAGAGAAAGCAGAGAGGGAGACCTGGGTCTGATTCTGGCCCCTCTCGCTGTGTGACTACAGTCTCTTCCACTCTTTGGAGCCCAGTTTCCCCGTTTCTCTAATGCAGAGCCTGGGCTAGGGGCTTCTTGCTTGGAACAGGTGAAAAGAATGTGGATTTTGGCACCCGATGGATGTGGGCTTGGAATCTAGTGTTGCTGGGTCCTGGGGTGGCCTTAGGAAGGTCACTTCACTAAGGCTCAGTTTTCTCCCCGTGGGGACAGTAGTAACAGAGGTGGTGACGACAAAGATGAAGATGATAAGAAGAGCAGTGGTAGCCAATGGTTACTGAGGGCTAACCTACACTTCAGTGCTCCTAGAAAAACACCACTTGTTCTAAGCCTGTCACCTTGCTGAGGATTGTGGAATCCTCACAGCCTCTCTGTGGGTACTGTTGTCACCTCTGTCTTGTGGAAGAGGTGGATTTCCCGGCGAGGTTCCATGGCACCTCGGACAGCAGGTTCCTGGCTCCTTGGACCTGCAGTGGGCTGTTTCCTCAGCCTTAACCGGGGGGACCTCCACGGTCTTCATCCTTTAGTGGCTCCTGCCACCGAGGTCTGAATCCCAGCTTTTTGGGGGGTGGCTCTTTCAATTTTGTTTTCTCTTGAGTATGCTGTTTCAGCTCCATATAGTGGCTATTTCTGTTTAATGTAGAGTTCTTTTTGCTTCTTTGTAGTTAAATATAGATGTAATTTTCACCTTTATACTAGATGATAATTCTTTATGTTAAACTTTCCCTGATAAAATTGTTACTGACTGCATCCCGATTGATTAAGAAACAGGTCCCAGGGTATAGATCAGCAAAGATTTTGTATATGGTCACGGGCCACACAAAGCTAGACCATGGAACAGATCTGG
>PVJD01019113.1:0-12571 GCA_004026545.1 Mormoops blainvillei | reverse complement strand
CTGGAGAGGGTGAGGAATAATTTCAGGCGCGGCCATAACCACATGTAGCTCTGAGGTGCAAATTAAAATAATACGGTGGAGGGTACAGTGCGGAGAATTCTAAATGTTGTGCAGTGACGATTAATTGCAATATGGAGGCAAGAACAAAGCTTGAAGTGTGACAGCAACAAAAAGACCAATTTCTGGTAAGCTAGATGCTACACTCAGTGTGAACGGCTTGGATGCTGGAGTTGCCCATTTTGTGCCTGACCTTTAGATAAGAGAGAACATTCAGTTCCAAGGTTACCTGTGGGGCGACGGCAGACAAGCACAGTCAGGGGAATTGCAAGTAGTGCCTCTGAATTCAATGGAAATAAATCATTATGCAAAAGGGTCTGATGTCATAGGCATTCTTTGAGGCTTTAGAGTCAGACAGTCTGGCTCCAACACTCTATGATCCTAGCTGAGTTCCAAAATTCTAATTTATTAATTATGCGTGTTTGAGTGTGTGTGTGTAAAACAACCCCTTGATAAACAAATTTGACAACTCTTCCCAGGTCACTGGGGTTAAGATCGACCTGCCTAACTTTCTTCACTTAGACAGTTGGATCAACTTGAATGACCCTCTAACCCCAGAGCCTACCACAGTGCCTGGAACATAGAGCATTTCGGACTTATATCCCACCTCCCTATATTCCATAGCTTCCAGTGTCCGTGTATTGCTGGCTTCCTAGCTTTATGATCGGTGTAGGCATTTCTAATAATCTCTCAGCTGTCTGAAATGTCCTCATAGTGAGAGAACTTTGGAGCTTCCCCTAGTATTTGCAAATACAGAGTGATGACGTAAAAAAAAGTCTTTTAAAAATTAATGAGATGCCCCGGTTGGTGTGGCTCAGTGGACTGAGTGCCGGCCTGCGAAACAAAGGGTCGCCGGTTCGATTCCCAGTCAGGGCACAAGCCTGGGTTGCAGGCCAGGTCCCCAGTGGGGGGCGCGTGAGAGGCAACCACACACTGATGTTTCTCTCTCTCTCTCTTTCTCCCTCCGTTCCCCCCTCTCTAAAGATAAATAAATAAAATCTTTAAAAACTTAACGAGAGAAATTAATGAATATAAGACTGGTGATTGCATTCATTGTTTTAATGAAAATCAGAAACTGTTTGATCTGTAAAAACCATTCCCCAAATGGCAGAGCTGGGTAGACCAAGGATTAAAGGAAAAAACCAAGAATGGAGAGGAAAGCCCGTTAGAAAATCCTAGGTTAATGTTTACATACAATTACTTTAACATTGGATTTGGGAAATGTAATAACACACTGCTGAACGTTCTGCTGGAAATGGAAGACGACTGTGAATTCCTGGATGAGCTCCATAGAGAAAAGCGGCAGAATGACGGGAGCCAGGCTTGTGTACTCCTCACTTTAGGGATGCTTTTCTCATTGGTTGAAAACAAAAACTTCCTGAAGGCAAGACTGGTCCTGGCTTTTGTTTTTGAAGCGTGAGGACCTGTTGAAGGTTGGCCCAAGAGAGGAGGGACCAGCTTGCTGCTCCCACACAGGATCTGGAGGCACCTGGGCCTCAGCGAGGGAAGTCTGAGCCTTGCACCCACGGTGACCAGACACCGCGCAAGGAAGCTCGGCTTGGGCAAGGACCTGGTGCTCAAGTTTACATGGCGGTGGTGACCCACCACTTTCCAATGGGCAGCGAGCATCCCAGATACCCCTCAACACCTGGATTCTGAGCATCTCTGGACCACGGAGCCCAAGGTGAGAACAGCTGCCCTGAAGCCTCGGCCGAGCTGTTCCCGATCTCCCGAGATACCTGAGTTGTCTCGCCAAGAAACCTCTTATGACATCGGGCCTCTTGCTGTTTTATGTAGTTACGTGGATCCTTGTCTTATTCTACCCATCCAAAGATCTTGTTCAGCCTTTATTTTCTTGGTTCTTTCTTCTTGGAGCTGATGGGTTCTAGAATAATCAGCAGAGATGAATCAAGAGACAAGTTTACAAGTACGAAGTACAGGGGACTGAGATGCCTGCTTCTGGGCTGTGTGCATAGCTCTCTAGAATTTACGGTCTTTATCCCAAACACTTTAGCTCTATGTGTGCTGCTGAAGTGTTTACCTCAAAACATGCCACTCTGGCATGAGACTTATTTTGAGCTGAGGGCAATTGAGAACAAAGAGATGCAGGAAGTGTTCTCTGCCCTCCCCGATGTGCCTAAAAAGCAGGGTGTAAATTCCCCTTGTGTAGGTGTTCTGGTCTCTCCTGTACCAGAAAGAGGACAACCCTTATCACCAGAGACAGAGACAGCACCGAGATGAGTGTGCATGAACAAACCTTAGTACATAACCCTGACCTGCCATTAAGCTGCCCCTGTCTAGTTACCACTCCCAGGAGCCCGGCAAAGCCCCTTTGCTGTGTCTGGCCGCTTTGCCACAATTTTATGCCCTTTGTTAAAATAGTATATAAGTCCCTGTAGTCTATTTTCTTTGAAGCCCTCCCTGCATGTAAAACTATTAACATCAAGTAAAAGTTGCATGCTTTAAAAAAGAAAGAAAGAAAGGAAATCAGAAATATTCAGGAATATGGAATCAAGTCTGCGAGCCCCCAAACGACGACATTTTCAGGGACAGCCATGCATGTTCGTAGTCACAAGGACTCGGTTTCCCCGATCTGACTCGCGCTCCTATTGCCTCCATTCTCTCTCTATTCAATTCTTTGTCTCCTCTCCCACTTTTTGTCTCTCTCTCTCCTTCTTTTTTATCCTCACTGGAGCACATGCTTATTGCTTGCAGATGGAGGGGAAGGGAGGGGGAGCAGAAACACCAATGCGAGAGAGAAATATCGATCGGTTGACTCTTGTACGTGCCCCGACTGAGACCGAACCCGCAACCCAGACATGTGCCCTCACTGGGAATCGAACTAGCGACCTTTCGGTTCACAGGACAACGGTCCAACCAACTGAGCCATTCCGGCCAGGGTCACTTTTCCCTGTTTTGCACGGCAAAGGTACCCCGTGGAGACTTCTAATTCATGAATTACATTCCTTTCTTTTGTGTACCTATGAGATACTTAAAGACTGCAACTACATTTTATTCACTGTTTGTACATTCTGTGTGAAGTACCCTATGGGAAACATGGCAGGTATTTCTGAAGGTCTGTTTCACTTATCCCCTTATTCATTTATTTCATATTGGATCATTCACAATGAAACACCCAGCTCCACTCTGGACGGAGTGCAATAGATGTTTCCTATGTAGGTACTATATGTGTGGCTTTTCAGCAGCACGTGCCATGAAAACCCTTCTAGAGCTCGATATTGGAGGACAAGACGTCTGGTTCATTTGCCCACGTGCCTCTACACAGCATAGTTGTCAGCATAGAGTACGGCTTAAAGCAACAACTCCCAGAACTGAGTCACGTATATGCCTTTCCGTATCTGCCACCCCCAACTCTAATGTTATTATGAACTCTATGGTTTATGTAAAGGAAAAGAATCGTTTGTTATGAGTAGAACTCTAACAATAGAATGATGATATAGTAATGAAATGGAATTTTAAAACTGACCTTGGTGATTTTCGAAAACACGATTTTTTCTATTTTTTTGTGGGGTATGTTGACCAATACAGGCAATTAATTGTGACAGTAGCTCTGAATCCCAGCTCCGCAACTTTGCAGTGGCACGATCAGGGACAGGTTACATATCCTCCCCAGTCTCAGTTTCCTCACTTGTGCAGTATTGGGACGTATGTCATAGGGATTTTACGAAAATTAGCAGTGAGTTATGTAGAGACCCTGAAACATGGTAGACCCTCAGATTTTTTTTATCATCTCTTCTGATATTGCAGCTTGAGAAACAAACAGAACCGAACAAACAGGATTCCTTTATAAGTATATTGGGAATTGCACTATCAGGACGTTCACCCGAAGCAACACGTCAAGGATACTTCCCCTAAGGTACAAGCTGGTAGTAAAAGCTATTTGATCAAAGCTAAAGCGAAGTTTGGAAACTAAGAGTCTAATCGGTGACTTCTCTTAGGAGATATAATATGCATTTTGAGAAAACTGCCAACAAAACCACTGACTCTCAGTGAAATAACCAGCCTGGGGAGAGAAGGGGTGGGGAGAAAAGGACAAGATATTTCCTACAAATCTCCAGTTTCGAAAAATGATGCCTGGCTCAAAACCCACTTTCGTAGCCACTGCCATGGTGCATCTTTCCAGGACAGGCTGACTGGACTGAAATCTTACTGGGAAAGAGGGAATGCAGCCACTTCCTGAACCCATCTTTGGTACCAAACATCACTTGTACGTGCCTTGTCCTCTTACTCTGAGGATCCTGGGAAATTTGCGGAACACAGTGGTAACCTTGAGAAGCCTGTTTTGCCTCTGAGGGAACGGGCCTCATGGTGCCTGGGCCTGTGGGTGCACAGTGTCTTGATCAGTACACTATCTTCCCTCCTAGGCCGGTTTGATATCTTTGTGGAACGGAAGGGCATCCTGCCAAGGACAGCGTTCCCACACAAGGAAACTAGCTCTGCAACAAAGGACCCTCCTCAGGATCCACAATCATCAAGAGTCACAAGGGAGTTGTAAATAACAATTATTTCGGTCCTTCGCAAGGACTCTAATAGTCACCTTTCAGCTGCCACAGCAGAAGTCAGTGCCGAACACACCAACCTTTGTCCAAAGGAGCTGGGGAGAGATCTTTGGGATGAGGAGCTTCTAAAATGTTAGGAGATGGCAGGACAATGTCGGGCAGCTGTGTCAGTGAACCAAAGGAGGGCAGGAAGACAGGACTGCCGGGGGCAAGTTAAACCGGGGTCTGGCTACACTGCAGTCCTTGTGGAGAGCCATCACCAAGGAGCCCTGAGTTTCCACCTCGTGTGGCTACCTACTAGCTGTCCGAGCCTGGGCAACTGACGTAGCGTCCTGGATCTCAACATTCTCCCTCATAAAAAGGGAAATGGAAGTATCTCCTTTGAGGGTTTTTATTCGGATTAAACGAAAGACGATGGATCAAGTGCCTAGTGTAGGTGGCCATCATTACATGTACTATTACTTACCATTAATCTCCCCTTTTATTTCCATTACTTCGTTTTCATTACATTGCTTGGCTTTTCATTGTGCTTAATTATTTCAATGGGCATTATTCCCGACGACGGTTTCACTTAAACAAAAGACAATACAACGTTATATGTAAACATAGCACATGTCCTGCACAGATAAAGCAAAAGTCATTTGGGTGATGAATGACTGAGATCTGGAACTACCACCCCAAGTCATGGAGTACAGGAAGGACCGTGCTAACCCTGTGAGGGATCCACAGAAAGCGAGTCCAACTTCTGGCTCTCACGTATCTCCCAGCTGACCAGCAGAGCTTGCATGGCAGCTGACACATGCATGGTGCTGACACATGGCACCTGCTGGAATAACTACTGTTTGGAAACAAATGTTTTCCCTACTAGTGTCACTTTCAAAAAGACTCATTCATTCATTCCTTCATTCATTCCACAGATGTTCAGCGGCGCCCTTCCAGTCGTATCAGAAAGTGTCCTGAGCCCTGCCTGGTGTGGCTCAGTGGACGGAGTGCTGGACTGCGAACCAAAGGGTCACTGGTTTCATTCCCAGTCAGGGCACATGCCTGCGCTGTGGGCCAGGTCTCCGGTACAGGGCGTGTGATTTGAAATTAGTTTCAAATAGACAAGTTAGGCCAAGGTCAACAGGATAAGGAATACGAGTGGGGGTGGAAAAGATGCCTGCATTTAGCAATATGAAATATGATGGCCTTGGCAGGCCTCTTTGAGGAGCTGAGAACTGAGCAAGGCCCTGGTAGAAGGGAGGTGTCCGTCAGGCAGCTACGGGTGAGGAGCATTCCAGGCAAATGGATTAGGTAGAGCAAAGGTCCTAAGGAGGGAGCCTGGCTGACATAATCCAAAACCTGCAAGACTCCACATGATTTGGGGATGAGCCCCTGAAGCAGAGAATCATAGCGATAAAGTCTAAGAGGAGCCCTGGCTGGTGAGGCTCAGTGGACTGAGTGCCAGCCTGTGAGCCAAAGGGTCGCCGGTTCGATTCCCAGTCAGGGCACATGCCTGGGTTGCGGGCCGGGTCTCAGCTGGGGCGTGCGAGAGGCGACCACACATTGATGTTTTGCTCCCCCTCTTTTTCTCTCCCTTCCCCTCTCTCTAAACATAAATAAATAAAAACTTTAAAAAAGAAAGCCTAAGGGGAAACAGGGTCCAGCTCTTGCAGGGCCTTAAAGGGCTGTGTGAGGATTCAACACGCGACCCTGACGCAGGAGGAGCAGGGAAGCTCTGGAGAGGTGCTGAATTAGAAGTCTACAGAGGGGACCGTGTCAGTGAAAAGGAGGCCACCACAGTCAGGGAGCCCGAGGTAGTGACCAAAGCAGCCACAGGGGTCGGCGAGGGCTGCCTCTTTGAGAGAGTGGGAACACTCACCTGGACTTGACATCCCTCCATCGTAGTGTTCACACCCTTGACTGCACATCTGTGCCATTACACATGGCGTAGAAGCTGTTCCCCCGGGTGCCTGGATAGTCTCGGTAGGAAAAAATGGGAGAGGGGAAGTCTGGATCAATGCAATGGCATGTCCTATGCACCTCGGCAACTCTCATCACACGTGACGTTCGTCATGATGAGCGGAAGAGGATGGCCTTTGGAGTCAGGCAGACCAAGGTGTGAACCTCAGCTCCATCACTCACTGCCTTACTCACTTAAACCCATCCCAGCCTGCTTCTTAATCTGTTTAAGTGGGATCTTGATACTCGTTCTTCAGGGTTGTTGGTAAATAAATGTTAAGTGCAGAAAATAAAGTAGACCATCAATAAATCAAAATCAATGCTGGGAGTGCTGACAAAACAGAGTATCTTCTTTTCTGTATCACTTAATCCCATTTTATGTTTGCAGGGGGGAATCAACTTGGACTTAAGAAGTAACGTGTCAAGGTGATACACTTAACGGTTGGGAGTGAGGCAGGCACTCGCGTGTTCTTTTCGCTATATTGTGCAAGAACATCCCAATGAAAACGTAACTTTCTTTGAACTCAGTGACTCTGAACACATAAACGACTTACCCAAATACTCAACTCTGGATGTCATCAAAGAATGCGCATCTCCCCCCGCCACGCACAGCATAGCTCTTGATGAAAATAATCCTTGTGACAAGACGTGGTGATATTGTGAGTGCACAAGCTAGAGAGACATGAAGGCTTGAATTCAACTGCCAGCTCCACTCTAAGTCTTCTCTTCTGTGAAATGGATTGTCTGTTAGTGAAAAACAACAGAATTGTCTGTTAGTGAAAAAGGATACAGGGCTCAACACAGGGCCTGGCACATAGACTGTACACAGCAAATATTACCGGTCTTAGCCTCATCCCTTGCCTTCTGACTCTAGGGAAAGTTCGATGTCAACCTCTTGAAGAACAAGTGAGATTTCTACTGTGGAAACTATCTTCCCTCTTTATTTCCAGTTGGATATTGATGGAGGGCAGTTAACGGTTGTGCCTGCTAGCTCTTGATGCCTAACAAACCACCCCCAACTTAGTGACTTTAAAGAGCAACTGATTCTTGCCCTCACAATTTTGCAGCTCCACAGTCTCAGCTGGGCTCAGCTGAGTGGTCCTTCTGCTATTCTCAGAAGCCTCATATAGGCCCTGAGAATATAGGTCAGTGCCCTGTCAGCTAGGTGGCTCTCTGCTGGGGGCGGCTCATGCTCTAGGGTGGTCTCACCCACATTTCTGGCACTTGGTTCACTGTCAGCTGGGGTGAAGGGCACGCATGAGCCAAGGGTCTCTCATCATCCACCTGGCCAGGGCTTCTTCATATCATCATCTCGTTTGAAGAGCAGCAAGAGAGGGCAAACTCCAGTGCGACAGCGCTTTCCAACTCTCTGCTCGCTTCACGCTTGCTATCGTCCCACTGGACAAAGGAGGTTCCATCCCCAACGCCAAGGACAATGTGGAAGGAGATACCGGCAGACGTGCGCAAACTGCAGTTGTTACTGTAACAGGCTGCTATTCCACTGGCTCATCACTGGAGAAATACTTAACTGAGGACAAACCAGGCGGGAGAAGGCTAGTCTCTCAAAAAGGATTTTGATCCTTCTTTAGAAATAGTCATAACTGTCTTGCCCTTGTCCTAATAGCTGAATGACAAAATCGTTGGATGAAATTCTGGGGGAACAAAACTAATTTCAGATTTTTCTGGACACTGTACCTAACCTGTAAGTTGTGGATCTCTTTATCCAGTAACGTGCTATGTATGTCTCTGCCAGTAGAAATCCAGCCCCGCCCCCTTTCCACGTTATAATATTGCTATTCCTCTCTCCTCCAATAAACATGGCTCCAGCAGAGGTATATTGCACAGGCACAATCTGATGTAGAAGTGATGGAATAAACTAGGCAGCGGCTCCTCTGGTGAGACAGGGAGCTGGTACCTGGCAACTGCAAAGTAGGCTTGCGATGTGGCTGGGGCCTGGGTGGTCCACTCCTCCTCCCAGACATCAGCCCAATCTCCTGCCTTTGCCTTCGCCAGAGTCCCTTCTGCTTTATTCGAATCATCATTCAAAGCTGAATACGAGTTTATCACTCTCTACTACAATGCCCTAACCATGCTGTTAGGCTCCCTTGGTACAATTTACTTTGGGGTGGTTGGTATTGCTACTGTGAATGTCATTTCCCCATTCTAATTTTACACGTGACTATTGCTGGCACACATGAAGGCTCTTGGTATTTCTCATATTACTATTTCATTCTAAGGAATTTTATATTTATGCCGCTTCTTAGCTGTTTCCCAAGAACATATCCATATCAGCTGCAAATGATGACAATTTTGCTTTCTTTACCAAAATGGCAGACTTTTCCCTCTTTACAATCTCCTTACACTGGAAAGAACACCTAAAGCCATAGTTAATGACAGTGGTGATAATGGGTATATCTGCCTAGATCCTGACTCTAACAGGTTTTTTCCTGGCGGTTTAACAGCCTTTGTGTATTTGTTAGTATGGGCACGCTGAGAAATCAGCCTGCTACAATCTCTTTTCCTCATTTGCTTTTTCATGGGGTGTTTCATTCCTTCACACGCTCGTGATCACCTGTAGATCACTCAAATCGGGTCAGTAGCAGCACTGTCTTTATTGGTTGAAGTCATTCTCTTTACGTCTCCACGTAATCATTTTCTTGTTATGCCACCCATGCGCTTTTATCATATTATGCTCTAGATATGGCAGATGTCTGTTGCTGCAGAGAACAGGATCGTGTTTATGAGCTATTCTGGGTATAAATGGAGTGGAACAGACCCTGGGAAGCTAAACTAACTTGTTATTTAAAATTGGACTGTATGTTTCATAACTCCTTTCCACTTACCTCTCAGTGGATTTCCACTCGATGAAGGAATCATTTCATGGGAGGGGTGAGTCCTGGTGATCCCGCTTGCCTGATGCCAGCAGAGTGTCTGTTGGTAAGAGAGAGAGACAAAGATGCCTAAGACGCAACACGGAAAAAAGTTTAGGGACATCAGAGGTCTTCTCCATAAGGCTCCTACTACTGTTAGAGCAGGAAAACAATACAAAACTTCGACAGGAGAGGGAAAGCTTTAGGTTGTTGCATTTGCGGCTGGGGCAGGGGGCGGGCAGGCTGGGACCGCCTGGCCTAGAGGGCAGGATGACCAGGGAGGTGCGAGAGCAGCATGTGGCCTTGCTGCAGTCCCACGCCAGGAGGCTTCTAAAAAGCAAAATGTAGTGGAGGAAGGGATTTCCATAGGCATGCTTTCCAAAGCCCCGACCAGTACTTAGCAATGGCCAACAGAGAAGAGAGAGGTGGAGTGGTGGAGGATGGAGGTTCTTGGGATTTAATGAAAACACTGCCTTGGGTAGTTCCGCAGCTGCTGGGTGAATATGACTCCAATGCAAGTAGGCGAGGGGCTTACCGATGAAGAGACTGAGAAACAAGCGGAGGTAAGACGTCACTAGGGGCCCAAGAAAAGTGTTACGTTCTGGGCTGTGCCAAGATGCCCGGCAAGGTGAAAGGATCTGTTGAAGAAATAAAATTGCATGATATGACTCAGCGAAGATTAGGCAAGACTTTGATCCAAGAACACCCAGGATCATTCTGACGAACGCGGGCCTTGGTATAAATAAGGCGGTACCATTCATTATGGGCCACGATGAAGATGCGCTTGACCCCACTGTGTGGAGAACGAGTGCCTGTGTGTGTCGTGAACCCGGTGGACAGCGAGGGGAAACGTCCCGTGACGCTACAGCCACGCTTAGCGCCAAGGCACACGTGGAAACAGTGCCGGCCCAAGTCCCAATGCGGTGAATTTAACTCCGCGTGAAGGAGATTCCCAGCCCGAGCTGTGCGGGGCGCCTGCGCAGTGGGCCCGAGGCGCTGCGCTTGCGGGAGCCGCGAGACCCCCGCCCCCGCCCCTCGCCCTCCGACGGGGACGCGCACGTGGAAAGAGGCGCGCACGCGCACGCGAAGGCACCTCACCTCCCTCTACACCTCCGGGGCGGCTGAGGAGGGGGCGACGCGCGGAGGCGCTGCGTGCAGAGCGGCGGTCCCGGGCGGCGGTCCCCGGCGGCGGCGGCGGCGGCGGCTGCGGCCACGGCGCCTCCTCCACGCAGACTTCTGCGCTCGGGACCCCGGCCGCGGAGGGGCGGACTGACTGACGTCTTTGCCGTTCCCGCCCCCGCCCCGCCCCCGCCTCATCTTGTCTTAGGCTCGGGGCGCCGGGGCTGAGGCGCCTCTCTCTCCCCGCCCCTCGCAGCGGCCCTTTCTCTCCGCAGCACCTCATCCGGCGGCGGCGGCGGCAGCGGCGGCGGCGGCGGCGGCGGCGGCGGCGGCGGCAGCAGCAGCAGCGACCCCCGGAGCAGCAGCGAGCGCGGGAGCAGGCGGCCTGGAGGATGAAGTGCAAGCCCAACCAGACGCGGACCTATGACCCGGAGGGCTTCAAGAGGCGAGCGGCGTGCCTGTGCTTCCGAAGCGAGCGCGAGGACGAGGTGCTGCTAGTGAGTAGCAGCCGGTACCCGGACCGCTGGATCGTGCCGGGCGGGGGCATGGAGCCCGAGGAAGAGCCGAGCGGCGCGGCCGTCCGAGAGGTGTACGAGGAGGCGGGAGTCAAGGGGAAGTTAGGCCGGCTCCTGGGCGTCTTCGAGCAGAACCAAGATCGCAAGCACAGGACGTACGTGTATGTCCTGACCGTCACTGAGATTCTGGAGGATTGGGAAGATTCGGTGAGCATTGGGAGGAAGCGAGAGTGGTTCAAAGTCGAAGATGCCATCAAGGTCCTCCAGTGCCACAAGCCCGTGCATGCCGAATACCTGGAGAAACTAAAGCTGGGCGGTTCCCCCACCAATGGAAACTCCGTGGCCCCGTCCGTGCCCGGGAGCGACCCCTAGTATGTACCGCTCCTGCACAGACCCCCTCTGCTTCGCGCCTGCCCTAGAACACCTAGTGTCCGCGCGCCTCCAGTGTCCTGTGCGGGCTTCCCGGGGGAGGGGGTCTCCTTTTGTTTCCTTGGCAGACCTCTGAATCACGCTTGCAAACTGTCTCAGTTGCCAGGCACTGTTTTCGGACAATTTGCACGTTTTTCAGATGCTTTGAGAATCGCTTCTCGGTAGCGCTGTTTAACATAGTTCAGAATGCCTAAACCACATGGGTTTTCTTTAAAGGCGCCTTCGCTGCTCACCCAGCCCTTGGGGAGGGGTGGGGGGCGTGTGCGTGTGCACATTCGCGTTTTGGGGACCAGTCTGGTGGCTTTGGAGCGAAGGCATTTAAAATCCGATCACCTTGGCTGCCTGACATCTGCCATTAATTGTCTTTAAGTTGTTTCCTCATTCACAGCATTGGCCCTTGTCAGCAAGCCTTTCTTGTGGTGCGAATTGATTTCAGGGATCAGTTTCGAATTTTAAAGAAAGATTTAGGGAATTTGACATCTTGTGCGCTTGCCGTACTCGACAATACTTTTATCTTCAGAAATGTGATCTAATTTGCCCCTTTTAGAAATTTCCTTATTCATAAGTACGTAATTTGATGTGCAGAAACGGCTCAAACTGGTAAGTTTTGACTGCTTGCTTGAAATGGCCATTCCCCATTGTAGCCCAAATGTAGTTTCACACAATATTACTTTACACCGTAGACATTTCTCAGGAAGGTGTCGCTAGCCAAGCACATCCATAGGTCTCCTCAGGAAAACTATTCACAGAGTATGGTGTAGCATGCTCAGCTCCCGACACCCATTGCCCCTTTCTCAATACCCTTAGAACAACCATGGTTTTCTCAACAAAAACTAGTCTTTGAAAGAAAGTCATTTCATGTATTTGAATTTAGCAACGTTCCAGATAAACTTCCTGACTACCAGTAACCACAGGAATGGGATCTCTATGGCGATGGTGGCATCCCAATTGAGTGAGGTACCTTTCTTGATATTCAGCTGTTACAGACTTTCAAAGTGTCAGAACACGCCAACGTTCTCCCTTAAAGATTTTTTTCTTGCACGACAATCTTTCCTTTCCTTTGCCCCGATACTTGCTTGTCGTCAGGACTCTCTTCTAAAATACTTCAGTCCCTTCTGGA
>PVJD01019112.1:0-12580 GCA_004026545.1 Mormoops blainvillei | reverse complement strand
AGGCTGGGGTCGGGCGCCAGCCCGACGCACACCAGCCGCACCCCGCGGCGCGCCCACCCGAGACAGACGCTGGACCCGGAAATTGCCGAAACCTCGAACTGACTTTCGCGCCAAGCGCGCGGACGCGCTCGCCTCTTCCGGCGGAAGAACGTCATCTTGCAGCTGCGGGAGGAGGGCGGAGTCGTCAAAAGTGGTGGTGGGCTATCGGAATGGCGTATTACTAACCCGGTTCTGGGGTTTGAGAGATTTGGGACGGGTACCTTGGGGTTTAGGGTCCTGAAGAGCGGTCCTGGTCTTCGCAGGAAGTTGATCTAGCACCCATGGCTCAGGGGTTGAGGCCGCAGACTGGGAGAACCTTAGAGGAGGTCCGAAAGCACCGAAATATAAAGCATAGACCCAGAGGAAAAAAGTTTTTCCTCAATAAATACTTTTTTACCTACCATAGGCTAGGCAGTGCATGAGAAACCGTATATTATGCAAAACAAGTCTCTCAGGCAAATAGTGGTATTTTCTTTTAACAGATGTAAAACCTGAGGCTTAGTTAAGTTAAATGATGTATCCAAGGTCATACAGTTAAGTGGTAGAGTTAAGATGGTAGCCGCCTTTTTAACTTGTGGAAAAAAAGGGCTTCTAGGAAAGTAACCTCACAGGGTGATGTGATCATAAATTCCTAACTGGGCAGGTCATGATGGGTAGTCATGCCCGAGGCATATAGCTTTTTTAAAAGGCTTATCTTTACCTGGAGGAAGCCCTGTCCATTGTTTCTGCACATGTAAGTTAACACACCTTTGAAATGCCCCCTTTTAGACCCCTCCTTCCAATGGTGCCTGCCTTCCTTCCAGTGGTGCCTACCCTTCCAAGTGAGTAATAAAGCGTGAATCTTAACTATCCTGCAATCTGATGGGGGCCTTACTTTCTTCGACCTTCGTGTAATCTTTCTTCCATCCCCTCCTTAATCTCAAATGCATAAAAGCAACCGCAAATTGTTAGTCTCTAGCCCTGGAAACACTTATCTCAGTCTAGTGCAATCTTGCTTCCAGGTGTAGCCTGTTTGGCTCAAATAAATATTTACAAAAATTCTCTACAGGTTTGGACCTTCTAATGTCAACAGACTCCATGGACAAGGTTCATTTCCCTCCCATAAAGCAAGAATATAATCACTGCCTACCAGAACCAAGAAGGCTAAAGGGAAAAATTGTCTGGATGACATGAATTACACACCTAGTGCAAAGAGGTCTTTGCCAAGATCATCAGTGGCCCTCCCTCACTCTTTCACCCTACAGTGAGCATATCATTATCTTTCTCTGTAACTCCCTGAGAGTTGGGGAGGTCTGGGATGGAAACTAAAGTTCAAATAGCAAAGATCATGGGAAGAAGAGGTAAAATGGGACTGCAGAATCTTGGCTTGTTCATAACGAATGAAAAACTGCTTACCTGCTTAGATAGTGTTTCTTATTTTATTCTGGAGATTGAAAAAACACATGATTTTGGATTGAGTAATGTGAGAGTTTCATGCCACATACCTTGATTCTTTTTCTTTTTCTTTTTAGGACCTAAAGATGACAATGAGCAGCTTAGGTTTAAGTCTGTGAATATACTCAAGCAAGGTCAGGCAGAATCAGTAACACTAGGGCTCAAAGGTTAAAAAAAAAAGTCTGTTGTTGTTGGGGACAGGGTGCCAAAAGCCTTAAAAAGAGAGAGAATGCCACTGTTAATTGTTAAGGAGCAAATCTGTCATGAAGGTGTACTAATAATGACTATTTGTAGGGCACTTTACAGTTGACAGGACTCCTGTGTGCACTATTCCTGTTTGCTTTTCTCAGCAGTCCTCTAGTATGTGGGCGTCATTATACTATGTTATGTATGTAGGGAAAGTGAGGCTCAAGAATTTGTTGCCTGACCAGAGCCATAGAAGTGGCTGCACCTGGGCTTGAGAAGCGGTGGCTGACTGGAAACCCTGTGCCCTTCCTGACCAACCACACTGCTTCTTGTCACATGCTGCCTGCCCATCTCTGCATGAAGGTCAGCACCAGGACAGGAGTCCATTCCTGACATTCTGCAGCCAAGTGAAGGCCTCCTGAGGAGAGTCACAGATGCCACTAATGAAGATGAGGAGGAAAAATGAAATCAACCTTTTAGCTTTTAGCCAGTTGGATTTGAATACCAGGGGAGTCAACTTTATCTTTAGAATAGGGGAGCAGGTGACAAGTTCTCCCATCTGTGCCTCCACATAGGCAGGGAATGTCTGTATCTGTCCCTGAAGTACTAATTGTGGGCATTAGCTAGAGCAGTGGGTCTCCATCTAGTATAGCACTTAGACCAGATGCATTAGCATCACTTAGGAATTTGCTGGAAATGAAAATTTTGGAGTCTGACCTCAGGCCTGTAGAGTTAAGAACTCTGAGGGTGAGTCCCAGCATTCTGTGTTTTCATAAGTCCTCCAAGCGATTGTGATGCACATTAAAGTTTGCTTGAACAGCTATCTGTTATGAAAAGGTAAAATTGGTTATGTGGGTTGTGGTTAACGAAGGTTTTGGTGAAAATGGGTAATAGTGATACACCACTACCCCCCGCGTCACCCCAGTAGCTGCCTCAGAAGAAGAAGAAGTTCAGATTAACTTTCCCCTCACCTCCCTGGCATTTGAAAGCACCCCTCTATTTCTTTGGCACTTCTTCACTTAGAACTAGACACTCCAGACCCTGCCTGGAGTGTGATTAAAGGGAACTGTATATTTATCTATTTGTAGAATGAAAAAACACAGGATACGAATATGACAAAACAGTTACTTTTAAAATATGAGTGGTGGGAATATGAGTATTTCTTGTTATATTTTACTACATAGATAAGATTTCTCAAAATCACAAAGTTATCTAAAAAAGATTTTTAAGTGTTTTATATTTGTTTTCCAGTGCTATAAATGAATGAATATGTATAAATAAAGGGATTACAATTTAAAATGAGATTAGTAATCTTTATTGCTGCAAAAAGAGTCTTTGCAATGGCAAAACATTTGTTTAAACTGTCGTCTTCAACCTGAAAGGTAAAAAAACATAGACCTAGTGAGTTTACTGAGGTGAAGGGAAGAGGGGGTGAAATAGAATGTTAGCAGCACATGTTGGTCCTGGCTACATTTAATTTGGTATTATAAGAAAGCGGCAACAAGCTCAGAGGGAAGAACTGGCTTGTTTGCAAGCAAAAATAAAAAGGAATTTAGAAATCTAAAAATGTGAGGTTTTGCAAGGTTGGAAAAGCCGACTGTATCTAGGCCCTAAAAACAAGATATACACCAGAAAAGTTTTGAACAAATGGCCATTACAACCCATCCATGTGGAAAAGATCTAGTTAAGAGTATGGAGCTCCCAACCAACCTGGATACACACCATCAACACAGAGAGAGAAAGGTATGGGTCCAAGGATAGCAATCAGGCTTGAAAATTAGTTCAAGAGAGAACTGCAAAGTGGCTACTATTGCAGAGAAACAGCTCTACCATGGCTTCCTGGCAGCTCTGCACATATCCATATGGACAGAGGGTAGCATTGCAGCAAATCTGAGTCTTGGCCAAACACCTTGTGTTCCTGCTGGAACATGAGAGGATGGGAGGTCTCTGTGGAACTGCTAGCTAGGGGGCCACCTCCCACTTGTCTTCCTGCCTCTCCTAGGAGGCTGTCCTCAGATAGTCTCTCGTAGCCTCCCTGATTCTGATGAGGTATGGGCTTTCTATACCACTCCTCTCAGAATAGACCTGCGATACTAAACCACTTAGCTGCTATCTATATTTGGCTCCTCAACGAAGGAGTTTCCCATAACTCACGTTGCAGCCCTGTGCATTTCAGTGTCATTTTCTTTGGTCAAGGAACCAGGGAGCTGGCACTTTTGGCAGCTCCCCCTCCTTCCTCCTCCTCCTCTTCTTTTCTCTCTGTGGAAGTAATAAACAATCTATAATAAATCTAAAATTGTCTCATGTCTTCACTAGCCTAATCAGTCAGGCCTCGCCGTTAACCTTACGTGTATGAGGTTGACAACTATTACATGAAACTGAATGGAAGCAAATAGATCTGAAGGTTATTCAGTTTTGAGATAATGCTTTGTGAAGGAAATCAGAAATGTGTGCTCAAACTGAGAAAATCTTCAAGCTTGCATAGTAGGAAGCGGATAAAAAGGCCCCAAGGAGCACAAACTCCTTAATACCATGTAGATGCGGCTGGAGAGGATAAAGGGGAAAGAAGACCCTCCCAGAATGAACAAGGTGCCAGGGACCTTAGAGAGAAATGAGCAAAGGAGCTACTTTCACAGAGTGAACCTGAATCTAATCAGGCAGAGGAACCACACAGTCCCTGCCCAGCAGGACCTCAAAATTGATGCCAACCAGCAACAGCTATGGATTTTCACTCCTCCCCTTTCTAAAAGGGAGTTTTATTGCAGTTATTTTGCCCCTGTTACACCATTGTATATCAGGTATGCAATTGCAGTGGGTAGGGGTGGCAGCAACTTGTGTTTTTCATCCATATGTCACTGGACCATAAAGTGGATTTTGGTAGAGACTGTAGCAGAATAGCATCCTACACATATCCCCTCAACCTTACAACTCATTTTTAAAAAATCTTCACCAAAGAATATGTTCAGAAAGGAAGGGACAGAGAGACATCGGTGTGAGAGAGGAACATCGACTAGTTGCCTCTTCATACATGCCCAACCAGGGATGGAACCCGCAATATTTTGGTGTAAGGGATGATGCTCCAAACAACTGACCCACCAGGCTCAACCTTAATGACTCAAACACATCTGGAAACTTCCACCTGCCAGCATCTGTGTTTCTTTGCATGAATGCATTCTCTGACACCAGGAGTCTGCTTTGCCACCTACACAGTAGACCAAAGAGTTATGACATAAGGAAAAAACTCTTGTTTGCATGCTCCTTGGATGGGATATTCTGCCATGGCTCTCAGAGTTTCAGTGTACTTACGCTCCAGTCTCTACTGTGGTAACTGACTTGTTAGTACATTCTTTGGGTGCCTTCTTTTCCCTGCCTCACTTCCCCATTCCCTTACCTGTGTTTACTTCCTGAATAAAACACGTGAAACGCCTTTTCTTTTTTCTTTTTTAAAATTTTTATTTTTTTCAGACAGATGGGAGGGAAAGGAGAATGGGAGAGAAATATCAATGTGTGGTTGCTTCTCACGTGCCCCCTACTGGGAACCTGGCCTGCCACCCAAGCATGTGCCCTGACAGGGAATCAAACCGGCGACCCTTTGGCTCACAAGCTGGCGCTCAATCCATTGAGCCACACCAGGCAGGGCGAAAAGTCTTTTCCAAAGTCTGCTTTCTGGGGAAGCTCAAACTAAGATAAAAGACCCAAGACATGTACCTCCCTTTCATAGTGTGTGTTGTTGCTGGGAAGAATTTGCCCAGTCAGGGTTTCCAGTTGCCCTCCTCTTGGCACCTAGGTGGGGTCATGTGACTGAGTTATGGCCAATAGGATATAGGTAGAAATAAGATTTATCACTCGCAGGCCTGGTCCATGAAAATCTCTTGTACTGCCTTCCAGTCTTCCATATTCTGGAGGTCAACACATAGGGCAATCTTGGAAGCCACATATTAAAAATGGCAGAGCCTCCCTCAACCTGGATCTCTGAATGACAGACCAGAGCTATGAAGGTGAACTACTTCCTGTATCTCCAACAAATTATCAGCACTGCTGCCAGAGGTCACCTTACATTATGCTAAACCACTGAGGTGTGGTGCTTCATTTGTTATGGCAATTAGTAGCAATCTAATCAATCCTGAACTTGGCAAGGTTTAAACCAATGTGTTGGCACTTCAAAAATTGTCTTTACATCCACAGAGGCCCGTAGAAAGGGGAAGGATGAAACTGCTCCAGAGACAAATGCCAGAGGCCACATGGGGAAGACCATGGACTGAGGAAGCGGGCTACCTACTTTGAATGCTGGCCCTGACACATACTAGTTGTCTGACCTTGAACAAGTTATTCAACCTCTGTTTCACTTTCTTCCTGTGGGAAATGGGAATGATAGTAGCACCTACTTCGTAGGGTTACTATGAATTAATACTTGAAAAGCACTTAGCTTAGTGTCTGGTACACATTTAATGATAAACTTACAAATTCTTAATTTTCTGAAGACCATTCTTGCCATAAAGTCTTTAAATTATTTCCTGCACCACAATCTTTTAACCTTCTCTGCTACCGTGAGAGGTTGTGCCAAAGCAACAGAGATGGCTTTAGCACTTCGGATGTCCTCCCTTTGCAATAAGATTTTGCCCCTGTACATAGAAAGTTTTTTGAGTTTGCTCCATCCTGGGGTCAAAGGGCACCTTGACCCTCTTGGATTTGAGCTGTGTTAGCTTTAGATAGATGATTAACTTCAGGAGGCATGTTTACCTCTTGATCCTATTTGATTTTTGTCCACAGATCTGCAGACCAGATTGCTCAGCCCACTTTTGAGACAATCATTTACGTGAATTTATTCATTTATTTGATATTTTTTGATCCTATATTATACCAGACCCTATTTTCCCACCAAGGATGAGCATATTGAACAAGAAAAATGTGTTCTCTGCCTCCACAGACCCTATTTCCTTTCAAAGGTATGAATAAATGAAGTAAGAGCTAGAGCAGTTATAAATGAGCACAATAGCCTATAAAATTTATTCACTCAGAAATAATATACTACAACCTTAAAAAATAAAGATTAAAATTAGTAGCTAATATAGTCCCCACTTATGCTCCTGTTGTGATGACGTAGCATGTGCGGGAACTGTGCTCTTGTTGAGTACATCGAGAGGATGTGGGTAAAGCACCAGAAAACACTTATTTAAGAGCATCAGAGACTAGAGGTGCCAAGTTTCTGAAAAGGGAAGGTTACACAGAGAGGTAAGGTGACATTCTGCAACACATCTCCATAGGGAAATTTGCCGCTTCTGGGCCCAAGGCAAGAGGTACCTACCTGGCTTCGCCTAAGCAGAGGGCTACTGCTAGCAGAGTTGATGGCAGTCTCAGGGCTGGAAAAACAGAAGCGGATGCCAGATTGCAATCATGAAGGAGATGCAGAGCACTAAGCCTGACCAATGACCAGTTTTCCTCTTAAGACAGTTGGCACAATTTGAAGCTCTATGGGATGAGAGTCAAATAAATAAAGAATTAAACAAACAAATAAATAGATAAATAATCTACATCTTACAGAGACCCAATGAATATATTAGGTGTATTAGTTTCCCATGGCTGCTGTAATAATTACCACAAATTTAGTGCCTTAAAACAATGCAATTTACTGTCTCACTGTTCTATAGGCCAGAAGTCTGAAAGGGGTCTCCCTGGGAAAAATTGAAGGTGTCATCAGAGCTGTGCTCCTTTCTGAAGGCTTGACGGGAGAACCCATTTTCTTGCCTTGGTCAGTGTTAGAGCTGCTCCCATTATTTAGCTCATAGCCTCACACCCTTCCATTCTCAAAGGCAGAAATGGCAGTCTTTCTTATATTGCATCACTCAGACACTAACTCTCCTGCTTCCTTTTCCGCAAGTAAAAGTCCCTTGTGATTACACTGGCCCACCCAGATAATCCAGGATAAAAGTCACCTGATTAGCAACTTTATTTCCATCTGCAACTTAACCCCTTCTAGCTATGTAACATAACATATTCACAGTTTGCGGAGTTAGGACATGGACATCTTTGGGGGACCATTATTCTGCATATCACAGCAGGCTTTCAGTAGGAAGGCATGGAAGCTTACCAAAACTGTAACTTACTCTTCATGCAGTATGCCAAAAAGTGATGAAAAACAGGCCACATATTACCCATATATTCACAGCTAGGGTAAAATTACAGTGAGGCACACCATGGCCAAAGAAAAGGAGATGGAGGAGGTAAGGAGACTATTTAAAAGCAGCCAGAGGAAAAAGATACATTACTTTCAAAGGAGCAACAGTTGATTCTCAACAAAAATTATGACAAAATGATAAATTGACATTATTAAAGTTGTGGAATAACTAAAAGAATGGAACATTATACTCGGTGGGGAAAAATCCTGCAAACAGTTAGTTAAAAACATTTAAAACCCTGAGCAATCTCTTTGCCAGAAGATTTGTCCAAAAGAAAGAATTTTTTAAACGGAATAAAAATGATCCCAGCTGGAGACAGAAGTTGAGAGAGGAGTGAAGAGCAATGAAAAGAGTAAATACGTGGTGAAATATAAATAAATATTGACTTCACAAATAATATTTTATGACATTCTAAACAATAAATGTAATTGAAAATGCATAACATTAATACTACAGACAAAAGAGAGTAAATGAACTTAAAATGTTGTAAAGTCCCTGGCATCAGCAATGAAGTTGTAGGAACGACAATGTTCCTTACACTATAAGTCAAGGGGATGTTTGTTGTAATCTATTAGAGACTCGCTAAAAAAAAAATAGAAGAATATGTAACTAACAGGTGAACAGAGGGGAAATGGTGGACTAAATAAAAAAATTAATTAATCTAAAAGATGGGAGGAAGAGAGGAAAGGGAACAAAGAACAGGGTAAGCAAATAGAAAACAAATAGTAATGTAGTAGGTAACACCAAATATAACAGTAATTACATTAAATATTAACAAATTATTTACATCAATTAAAAGTCTGAGGTTGTCAGATGGCATTTAAAAATATATGCTGCTTATAAAAGACACACTTTAAATATAAGGACATGTAACAGGGTCCCCCCAAAGGGGGATTTGTAATAATGTCCAGAATGTGGGGTGTCCAAGAAAAGAATATAAGATATTCTCCCTCCCCCACCCCAAGGCGGGCCACCAAGGGGAAGGGAGACTAGGAGCAGGGCCTTTCGAAGTTACTTTGCATCAATAACAGGCCAGCTTCAGTCCTGCCAGGGAGCAAGGCCATGGAGCAAGGCCATTGAGAGTCAGTTTGCATGTCAAGGACAGCAAGTGAGCTTAATACCTGATATGCAAATATAGTTATTTTGCATATCAACAAGGGTAACCAGGAAGGTTTGCTCAACTTTAGCCCAGCAGTTGACTGGGAAGAAGCTCCCTGAGTTACAGAGCCCCTGTACATGAGAGCTGAGAGATGGTTTTCCCCACGCCACGAGGGAACAGTGTGAAGACCATGTGGGAAGGAAGGGGTGAAAAGACTCTTCCTGGTGGGCCATGAGAACGTGCCACGTGGTTTTGGATTAAGAACTGGAGATCGCAGTGACACAGCTGATGGTGCTGGGAACCGGGCGAGGCCTGCGTAGCGGAGCTCTGACGTCTGTTCTTTTCCTCCTGAAGGACAGTACTCCTGAGTGGCCTGAGTGGCCTGAGTGGCCTGACTGGCTTGACTGGGCAAAGAGGGGGAAAGGCAGGACTGTGTGTGTTGGTGGATGTTTTAAAGGGATTTTGAGATTTAATGGTGACATTTAGCCATTATTCAAACCCTGTATAACTTTTGAATAAATAATTCCTTTTCACCAAGCTCTGGCATTGAAAGCCATAATTTCTATGGGCAGCGGACAAAGTGCCTAGAACAGAGGGACCCGGGGGAAGGTGGGGTGTTCTTTTGTTCACAGTATCTGAGCCCACCCCCCCAAACGGGTCCACATTCGGCAACAGACACAGAAACACTGAATACAAAATAATTTTTAAAAGTATATCATGCGTACGTAGCCAAAAGAAAGCTGATGTAACTATCCCAATATTAGACAAAACTTTAAAGCAAGAAACATTACTAGAGATAAAAAGAGGTATTCTATAATGATAAAAGAAATAACCCACCAATAAGGTATCACAATCCCAAATATGTATGCACTCAAACATAGTTTTAAAATATATAAAGCAAAAGTTGACAATTAAAAGAATATACAAATTCACAGTCATATCGGAGAACTTAGCACAGCTCTCTTGAGTGCTAATAGAAAAATAGGAAAAAAGAAATCAGTGTAAAAATATCAAATCACTATATTGTCTACCTGAAACTAATATCGTATGTCAACTATGAGTCAATTAAAAAAAGAAATCTACCCTGGCCAGGTAGTTCAGTTAGTTAGAGTATCATACTAATTCGCCAAGGTTGTGGGTTCAATCTCTAGTCAGAGCACATACAAGAAGCAACCAGTGAGTGCATAAATAAGTGGAACAACAAATCGATGTTTTTCTCTCTCTTTCCCCCTTCCTCTCTCTCTCTCAAATCAATAACTAAAATTAAGAAAAAAAGAAATCAAAGATAGAACTGAACAACATAATTTTCAAATATAGTTATATATCTACAGATATGTTTATTATGTATTTTATGTACATAATATATATAGATAAGTATTTTTATATATTATATCTAAAACCAGGGCAACAATAACAAACAAATCCAAGTTCATCTTGAAGAAAAACAAACAGGAGGACTTCCACTATGAGATATCAGACTTACTATAGAAATTGAGACAGTGAGGTATAAGTGGAAGGATATACAGATCAGTAGAACATAATGGAGAGTCTGGAAACATATAAAATTATCTGATTTTTGACAAAGTTTATACTGAAGTACAGTGAGAAAAGAATTATCTTTCTAGTAAATGGTGCTGAGTCAATTGGGCATTCACGTGGAAGAAAAAATGAATACAGGCTCCTATATCATAACATTAACAAACACCAATTCCAAAAATATTTAGGCCACGTGGCTTGGCCTTTTCTCCTATGACATTATGCTAGCTCACCTAGTCATTCAGCTTATAACTATAGTTATATGACACAAATTAGAAGATTTATAAATCATTCATTAAATCCCAGACCTAATGAGTGAACATTTGGGGCAAAAAATTTCATTTTAAGCCATTCATCTACTATGACTTCCAGTTATGATGGAGGTGTAGGTAAACACAGCTCACCTCCTCACACAACCACAGCAAAAATTACAACTGAACTACAAAACAGCTATTACCCAGAATCGTCAGAAAATCGAGTTGTATGGAAGTCCAACAATCAAGGAATTAAGTCACATTCATCCAGGCAGGCAGGAGGGACAGAGATGTGGAACGGGCTGTTCCACATCCGCGTGCGGCAGATAAATCCCATGCCAGGGACTTCTTGATGAGTGTCTCAGGGAAGACAAGATTCATTCATCTTTTCCTTTGTGATGATGTTCAGCAGGGATTGCTGGCTTAGACATTGCTTGAATCCCTGATCAGAAATATGCTAGCTATTTCCAGCTCGTGACAGGTGGGGATCCCTGAAAATTGTGTTCAAAACGTTGTATAGACGTGTGCACATGCTTTCCTGGGGGATGGGTGCTCAGTTTTCACCGTTCGCCCAGTCCCAAGGAGCCTGTGTGCAAAATATGAAGCCCAGATGTCAGGCAACGTTTGGGACCCGCGCGGATTGCTCTCGCTTAGCCCCGCGGGCAACAGGGTTGTTTTGGTCTTACCTCCCGGGTGCGGACCTCTAGCCCGGAGGTCCAGCCTCGCAGCTCCAGCCTCGTAGCTCGGGCGCTGGGCAAAGGGGACAGCCTCGGGGCAGACGGGCGGGTGAGTGGGTGACAACTTGCCGCCTTCCAGGCCCGCGGAGGGCCCGGGCTGCTGGCGAGCTGCCCCGGGGAGAGGTGTGGGTGTGGAGACCGCGATTAGCCCGAAAGGAAGAACCCTTCGGAAAAGGCGGATCCGCCCCCACCCGCAGCCCAGAGAGGGCAGGTAAATGTGTCCCAGGCCGGTAGGAGTCGCGTCAGTGTATCTCTCTTGCAGCGGAGGATGAGGCTCGCCATCTGCACCCTGCTGTGTGCCGGGACCCTGGGTGAGTGGCACGCTGAGAGCCCGGCTGGGGGCCGGCCCTCCATGCCTGGGACTGGGTGCTCCCTGAGGGTCAGCTGTAGCGGGACACCGCATTGCCTGGGTTAAGAAGCTCGGTAGCAGACAAGAGCCTGGCTGGCCCCCAAATGCCTTGTGCCCACTGATGCACCCAGGCACCTGACCAACTTTGGTCCTAGCAGAAACCTTTTAGCCCAGGTAGGGCTGGGCTTCACAAACCATGACCAGCTGTCAAATCCAGCCTGCCGCCTGATGTTGTACAGCATCAGGATCAGCTAAGAGTGTTTGCATGGTTGAAAGACAATAAAAAGAATAGTTTTGACATGCGTAAGTTATATGAAATTCAGATTTCAGTGTCCATCAATAAAATTTTATTGGAACGCAATCATGCTCATTCAGGTAAATGTTGTGCATGGTTGCTTTCAGGCTTCAAGGGCAGAGTTAAATCGTTGCCACAGAGACGGTGGCCTAAAATATTTGCTTAGCCCATTACGGAAAAAGTTCATGACCCCTGACCTAGCGGCTGTTGATCCCGTTTACAGTGAAAGAAACTGGGAGAGAAGAGAAGGCATTTTCCCAGGGCTCACTGGTTATTATTAAGAGGGATTAAGAGGGTGGGGCACAAGTCAGTTGTGCTTCCCTTCTCAGGTGTCTAACCAGAAGGATCTTTCCTGCTCTGAGCTGTTCAACACCTCCCCTCCCTACCACACGTTAGGGAGGTAGAGGAATGTGAGGGAAAAACAACTACCCTAGAATGGGATCCAACTGCCACTCAGTGCTATGTGACTCCAGGC
>PVJD01019111.1:0-12581 GCA_004026545.1 Mormoops blainvillei | reverse complement strand
GTGCTGGGCTCTGTCCTGGATCTGGGGACAACGTGGGTCCCGGAAGCAGATGGTCTTGATTTAAAACCCGGCTCTGCTCTTCCCCGGCTCCGTGACCCCAGGGAGCTCACTTCCCCTCTTGGGCCTCAGCCTCCTCATCTGCAAAATGGGAGTAACGACACTCATCCTGAAGGGGCGTTGTGAGGGCTGAATGAGACTCTGGACACAACCGTGGGGCAGTGGTCCTGCAGGTTTGGAGGCACCAGAATCTTGACCAATGTGAAGCATCTTGACACCACACCAGAGGGCAGCTCCAGCCTGGGCTGTGGGGCCCAGGGGTACATATGTTTAACGAGCACCCCTCTCTAAGCACACTTTGAGAAATGGCTGTGGGCATCCGGGGACTGGGATCCCTTCCCGGCGCCCCCCCCTTCCCTACTCAGCCTTCCTTAGGAACAGCCCCCCTAGCTAAGTGCACTCAGCATCGTGACTGACACTGCTACCAGATGGGGAGGGTGGGATGGGAGGGATGTCTCCTCTCTGAGCCACTGGGCCACTGGGCCCAGGAAGCACTTGGGAAGTTGAAATGAGATTACAGGAGTCGGGGTGAATTTGAGCTGATTTTGTTAAGGCTCCCCTCTCTTCCCTTGTCATCCTTTGAGGAAACTGTGGTGAGGGTGTGCACATGCACACCCACTTGGGTGAGGATGGGAGCAGGGATTGAACCCTGGGCCGAGATTCCCTGAACATTGGCCATGGGTTAAACTATGGGTAAAAGGCCATTGTGAGCCCATTCCACGATGGGGCAAACCAAGGCTCAGACAGGTGATGACGTGACCAGCTAGATGGTCTCCTGGACCCGAAGGTACGGCTCTGTTCTGCCGCCGCCCTCCTCCCAGGTAACTTCTGCTCCCAACCCCTGACCCTTGTGAATGCCTAGAGGAAGGGGCCACGGGTAGTTGGCCCCGTGTCCTGATCATGACCCCAGAGATGGGCGTCCCTCCTGAAGTCTGGTTTCTGGAGCCCCCCTCTGAGGCTTTATGCCCCCCACCCCCGCAACCCGCCCAGGCTCATTCAAGTGTCCCCTGACACAAGAGTGGGCCTCTCCCCTCTCGTTTCTCCCAGACTGAAGTTGCAGGATTGTGGCAGCCCCCACACACTCAGTGTCTGCGGGGGCACCATCTCTTGTTTTAAGATGAGAAAAAAACAAAAACAAACCAACGGTCTGGAAGGAAATGCATCAGCTACATCACCACAGTGCTTGAGACCTGGGGTAATTCCATTTCCTTCCTTTTGTTTATCTGAAATTTCTAAATTTTCCACAATGAGCCAGTAGCATTTGTCCGATACAGACGAAGGCACAGTAAGGAAAGAATCCAGAAAGCCAGGCCGTCTTGCACTGTCCCTGTGACGTCCACGTGGAAGAGGCACAGAAGAGCAGGGCTCTCGGCGTGTGCGCGTTCCACGGGGGTTCGCGGCCCCCTTCTCCCCACCCCCGTCTTTTCGCCGTTACCACTAAAATAGGCAAGACCCCCACCCCAAGCGGGGGTGGGAGGGACCCAAACGCAGGACGCACTCCCGCTTAGTTTTACTGCCTCCATCTGCAGTGTCCGAGTGGGACGGGAACGTAGGGAGCACTCTTCCCGATCCTTTTCGTGAGCAGGGAAACTGAGGCAAAGAGGGAGGGACTTGCCTTTAGAAAGTGGCCCCAGGCCCCCTGAAGCTCATCTAGCACTCTTTCCATCTTGCTGATTCTCCTAAATGACAACACGCGCTGCATGAGAATGGCAGAGCAGCACGGCCTCATTCTCCACGGGGGGACTGGGGGGAGGGGGACGTCGGTCCTAATACAGCCTTGCAGATAACAAGCATCCTACCAGCTTGGTGGTTTTTAAAATTTTTTAAATTATATTTTATTTTATTTTTGCCACCTGGAATTGCATGGGGCATAATTAAGAGTGAAGCTAGAATTTTTTTTTTTTTGACGTGCTGGGGACAAACAAATCACACATCCATTCATTCATCAAATATTTTGAAGGCTTACTATGTGCCAGGCGGGTCTGTGTGAGACTGGCGTATTACAGAAAGCGTGGGGAGCTTGGGCCCGGCGCAGGGTAGCTGTCAAAAACAAATGGCAGCCACTTTCATTACCTGATAGTTTCCAAAAGAACTCCTCATTTAGACAAGGAGAGGTCTTTGCACCCATCAAGTCTGTTTTATGTTAGAAACAAGAACTAGAGAAAAGAATAATTCCCATTCATGCTGAGTGACTGTGAAGGCAGACAAAAAAAAAAAAAAAGAAAATCACGCGGCACTGAGGGAAAAAAGAATTTTTTTTTATTAATCTTTCTTTTTAGAAAAGTTGATTTTTTGTTTTTTGTGATTTTTTTTTTTTAGGTAAACCTCTTTCTGCTTCCCCCCCTCACTCTGCCCACCCTCCTCTTAAAAATATAAAAATGTCCAGCCCCAGATAACTAGAGTACAATAAATAAACAGTAAACACAAAAACATACTTTATTTGTTTCTTCTTTATACAAAATAAGGAAACTAGAAGCGTCCAACTTCCAAAAAAGTATAATACTGTACATCCTGACGACCCAGCCTCCAAGCACCGGGTCTGTGGGCCAGAGCCCAGAAATCTTGGCGCCTCGCCCAGGGGGAAAGCAGGATGGGCGACCGTTGGAGTCTGGCCTAGACCCCCGGGCTCCAAATGAATGTCATGGAAGGAAGGAGGGGCTGGTCTGGCCCAGGGTTGCCCAATGTTCAGACCGCCCCAGCTTCCTGGAAAAGCTGACCTTGAGCCTCAAGTTTGGCCGCCAGGGGGCGCCAACGTGCAGGTGGCGTAGTCTTCCTCCCCGCGACACCCCCTTCAAGCGTGTTTCTCGCTCTCTCTCTCCATCTTCTCTGGCTGGCGCTCTCTCCATCTCCCCTCTCTTCCTCATTTTGCTCCCTTTCCTCTCCCTTCAATCTCTCTCTTTTTCTTACCATCTCGTTTGAAAGACGGGGAAAGCAGAGTGAGAAATAAGATGACAAAAATGCCACTCGGACTGCAGAGGGGGAGTGGAATTCGTCTCCGCCCCTTGGCCTCGACCCTCTCTTGGTCCAAAGAGGTGGTGGGTGGGGGGTCGCGGGAAGTCTAGAGCGTGCTTGAGATCTCTTGACCCTCTGCAGGTTTGACTTTGGTCCCAAAAAATGGCTCGCGGCTGCCAGGAGAGCGCTGGCGGAGGACTGGGGGTCCCCGAGGGCCCGCGGGGTGGCGGTAGGGGTCGTCCCCCTTCCGCTGCGCAGCCGAGGGGCAGCTGCCAGTTGAGTGTGGACCCGAGAGAGAACCCCTGAGGGAGCCCCAGGCCGCGGGCCGCATTGGGCATTTTGGTTTGGGGAGGCTGCGTCCTTGGGGGCGCGGCCGGGCCTGGTGGCCTTACCACACGGCAGCCTCGTTGAGCTCGGGGTTGGGGTGCGACAGGGGTCCGCTGTAGCCACTGGCGCCGCTCATGGGGAAAGGCGGGCTGGGTCCTCCGCTGAACACCTCGCCGGGGAGGGGGTGCAGCGCACCCGGCAGGCCCGGCTCGGGGCTCGGCGTGTCCGGGTGCGAGATCATGTCGGTGAACCGGGGGTTGTCGGCGGCGTGCGGCCCGGCCAGAGGCGGCTCCAGGGCGCCTAGCGGCGTCGAGCCTGGCCCCGAGGCGGCCAGGAAGCTCGAGTCGGCAGGGGACTGCGCCTGTGAGGGCGGGCCGTGCGCGAAGAAGTCGTAGTTCCCTCCGGGCGCGTAGTAGTCGCCTTGGTAGTCTGCGGAGGGGGCGGGAGGAGAAGGGAGAGGTGAGAGATGGGGCGCGCAGGGAGGGACTCCCGGGACTGGGGAAGGGGACCCGGGAGAGAATGGCCAGAGACGCACGGTTGGAGCTGCCTGGTGAGGACGTTGATGGGGGACAGGGAGGCACTGAGTCGAGGTTAGGGACCTGAGGAGAGGCCTGTAGGGACCCACGGAGAGGGAGGCCCGGCCGAAGCCTCGGAGCCGCAGACCCAGGGGCCAAGTTGGGGAGAGTGACAGTGAGAGACTCCGAAAAGGGAGAGACTGAAACTATGGGAGACACAGCCAGAGAGATGCGGAGTTCAGTCGGAAGTTCTATGACTCACGCAGAGAGAGAGAGAGAGAGAGAGAGAGAGAGAGAGAGAGAGAGAGAGGGAGGGAGAGACATGGTTGCTGAGACCACGCGCAGAGACGGTGTCTTTAGAGGTGGTGAGAGAGATGCAGGGAGCGAAACGGAAACTGTGAGAGCCAGGGACCGTGAGCGATCAGCAGAGGTCAGGGTGAGAGGGGGCTGGAGAGGGGACTGAGCTGCGAGCCCTCCCGGGGTCAGAGATGCAGGGTGCAAGACAAGAAAGGAGACCCAGAGACGGGCGCCGCGGGGAGACTGGAGGCCGAGGAAGGCAGATAGTCTAGGAGATACCAAGAGAAACCCTGGAAAGCCAGAGTACAGGAGGAAAGCCCAGCGAGAGACCCAAGAACAAGACGAAAGGTCAGGAAAGGCAGATGCTCCCAGAGATGGGGAGATGTGTCTGAGAGCAAGCCACAGACATGGAGGTTGGGGGGTCGGGAGAGGAGCGAGGTAGGGGTGCAGGGGCGACAGAGACCAGAGCGCAACGGCTGAGGCCCAGCGACAGCTAGGCCGGGGCGAATCCGGGAGCTGGGCATCCGCCCGAGCGAGAAGGGACTGGCTCAGCAGCCAATCCCTTCGGCCTTTGCACCCCAGCTCTGTGTCTGCCCAGGAGAATGCCATTGTCTGGCCACTGGCACCCATGGCGCCTGGCCTGGAACCCAGAAAGCTGAGACCCAGCGACTTGGGGATCACGAGGAGGAGGACTTAGCAATCTCTGGGTCGTGTCCAGAGATCCACGCAGCGCCGGGGGAAAGGCTGGGTCCTCCAGTCTCACTCGGGGTGGGTTCGCCAGGACACCCAAGTTCTGAGGCATCTGGTAACATGGTGATAGTTGGGGGCTCTCTCTCCAGAAAAATGCACAAATGTGCGCTTTGCCCACAAATTCAGGAGACACAGAGACTCCAGCTTAACAAGCCTGCCCATTCTCAACAAATTGTTCCTGGCCTTCCCTCAAGGCCCCCTCCCCCAAGTCCTTCCGGACAGCCTGCTCCCCTCCCCCCAGGTCAGCCCCAGAAGGCTTGGGGTGTGGGACCCCATGAAAGAAGCACCTTGTAGCCCCACACTGGTGACAATAACCCGCTTTGTACGGCGGGAAAACCGCGCGCCCGGAGGCTGGGGCCTCTGTAGCAAGCCCACAGCCCCTGCTCGGTCCTGGTGTCTCAGTCCCCAGGGTGAGGTCCGGACGCCCCCCGCCCCCCCCTCCAACCCTGAAATCAGTCCAAATGGAGGTGTCTAGAGGTGAAGCTTGCAGATGATTTAGGCAACAGCTAAAAACGGTCGGCAATTACTTTTTAAGAACCACTCATTCCATTCTCGCCGAAACTCAAGCAAAAGGTTGGAAGCGCGAATACGGGGCCCCTAAGGGACTAGGATGGGGTCGGCCGAGGCCCGCAGCGAGCCGGTCAGCCGGCGAGGACTGCGGCCCCCGCGCGGAGCGCGCCGCCTCCGCCCATATGGCGGCCGGGCCGGAGGTAATTGGAACAAACGCCGTCTGAAAAGGGCACAAAAGCCGCAGCTGGGGCTTTGTCCGCGCTCCCACGGGGAGCCGCCGGCCCGCCGCCCGGCCCCTTTCTCGCCCGCTGCCGGCCGCCGCCACCGGGATCTCCCAGCGCGGATTAGGCGTGGCTGCCTCGCTGGGGCTAGGGGGTCCTGCCACCCCCATTCCGGGGGAAGAGGGGGCCCACATGAGGTCCCCACCCCAGCCAGCAGACGCCCGGTTAAAGGAGGTGGCCTGGTGGGTGAGGGCTCACTGGCCTCGGGAAGCCCTGGTTGATTATCCAGGCCGGGAAATAATTCCCGACTGGTGCCGCCCCACCACCTCCCTGCGCCTGTCGAGATTTTGTGCGGAAGGAGACAAAGTTAGGTGGCCAGCGTCCCTGAGTGGAGACCCCAGGCCGGTCCACTCCCCCGGCTGTCCTGGGAGTCTGTAGCCCCCCAACCTGGACCCTCACATCACAGAATCTCTCCCCCAAAGCACAGCCACACATGTTGTCCACAGTTTTTGGGGACCCTGGCCAGAACTGAAGATCTAACCTTCCAGGCCTGCGAATGTACCAAAGCCGGTATTTACTTTCCTCCGTCAGCCTCTGCAATCGGCGCCTGGCCCTCGCCCTCGGTATTGCCATCAAACCCACTTTTCTAAGAGAAGCCGCCTCTTCCCGAACTGAGCTACTAGCCCCGCAACCCCCACAGGCCTGTGGCACCGGGCCACTGAGGGCAGAGACCCCTCTCAGGCATAGGCACTCCTGCGGGTTCCCCAGATTGAGAGACTCAGGAACAGAGAGGGTGGTGCCTTCTTTGAGCCCACAGGTCTGGGAAGTGGAGGGTAGTGAACAAATGCTGAAATGCCCCAGAGCACAGGGTGTCTTCAAAAACCTTGGTGGGGGAGCAGAAATGGGTCTCCACAAGCAAGGAGGAGGAAATGAAGGGGTGGGTAGAAGGAAAGGAGGAGGGAAGAGGGATGGAGGAAGAGAAGGAGGTGACGGAGACGGAAGTGCACCCAGGCCTGAGCCTGGTGACCTCAGTCGCAGAACTGTGTCTTGCAAACTCCCTCTACCCACCCCTGCAGCCCCAAAGACAGCGGGTGCATAACTGGGTAACTGCTTGAGCCACCAGCCTCCACTAAATGCTGGTCTGCTTGGGGCTGGAGAGTGGGCTCGAGTCCTGCGCAGAGCGACTGCCTGTGTCTGGGCTACCAGTCCTGGAGGCACAGATCCCACAGCAGCGGAACCCGAGTTAACGTCTTGGAAGCTAGCAAGCGGGCTGAGGGGGATAGATCCTGGTCCCCCCAGCCCTCCCGCCAGCACTGCCCTCCAGGGCTGGAGTTGCTGCTAGTGTCAAGTACACCAGGCTACGGCAGGGGCAGGAGAGAGGCTGTGTGTCCGGCCGGGGCAGGGTACATGTGGACTTGTCAGTGCCCAACTTGGTACGACGGAAGGGAGTGTATAAGCCCGTGGCTCTCTCAATTAGTGCATCTAGGATAGAGTATACCTGTGTGTAGTCGTGTGTGATCCTGTGCCTAGATTTGTGTCCCTGAGGTCTCCGAACTCGAGTGTGTGTGCGAGGGACGGTGCCCATGTGTCCTATGTGGGTGTGTGTCTCTGCTGGTCTGATGTGTTGGTGGTGGGTATCACCGTCTGGGCGAGTGAACCCATGTGTCTGATTTTGCATCCAGGAAGCGTCTGTGGGTGAGTGTGCGCGCGCGTGTTGGTGTGTGTCTGTTAAGGTGTGTCCATTATTGTCCTGCGTGGATAGGAGGGAGGGAGGGGCTCCCAGGGCAGCTAAGAGCTGGGGATCAGATCTGCACCCCTGGCCCCCAGAAAGAGTGAGGGGGCCTCGGTATAGGGCAGAGCGCCCTAGAGCCCCTTACCTCCATAGTAGGTGTATGGAGTGGACCCCAACATTTCAGACTCGTCCAAGCGGCCACCCAGCGGACGCATGCGCCTCGGACTCCGGAAGAAGGCGTGTCTCCGGGCACCCAGTGCGCTCAGCTGTTTCATCCTGCGCTCTTTGGACCTTCGGTTCTGGAACCACACCTGGAACAGAGGAGGGGGCTGTGAGCTCTGTTGGGGGTGTCCTCTCCCTGTCTGGGCTGCCCCCCACCCCCGGGTCCTAGCGCCTCCTTCCTCCAAGGCTGCCCTGAGGGGGCGGGGGCGGCCGGATTAGGCCAGAGGGGTGGAGAGGGGCCTCGGTGAACCAGCCAAGGGTGAAGGATTTCGCGGACCCTTGGGGCGACTCATAAAGACTTGGGCTTCCTGGTTTTCGCCCGCCTGCGGCTGACGGCTTTATAAAGGCCTCCCGCCCAGCCTGGCTTTGGACTGGGCCCCTCGGCTTCCCAGCTGGACTCTGGCCGTTTGTCTGTCTGTCTGCCCGAGCACTGGAGCAGGGAGGAGGCACGTGAGGAACGTCGCCTCCTTCTCTGCTTGGTAGATGAGAGGAAGGGAGGGGCCTGTCCCCCGGCAAGGCTTAAAGCCCTCACAGAACGGGCAGGGGCGAGATTCAGAGAGGTGAAGTGACTAGTGACTTTGGCTAAGAGTTTGACCAGCTGGCCCTGACCTGGAGCGCGCCATCTGCCCCTAGACCCGAAATCGAAATGGGCCTGAGGCGGGCTGCAGTGCTCCTCCGAGCCTCCCAGCTCCAGGAGGCTGCGGGGCTGGACAGGGGGCGTGGCGGCCCGGGCCGGGCCGCACCTGGATGACACGCATGTTGAGACCGGTCTCCTGCGCCAGCTGCTCGCGGATGTGGCGCGTGGGCTTGGGTGTAGCCGCGAAGGCGGCCTTGAGCGTCTCCAGCTGCTTGGCTTTGATGGTGGTGCGCGGGCCGCGCCTCTTGGTGCCCGAATTTTGCTCCTCGTTCTCATTGTTGGCTGTCTCCTTGTCCGACGAGGTGGAGTTGTCGGTCTCCTTGGGGTCGTCCTGGAGCGGGTCCTGGAGGTCCGGGGACAAACTGCGGTCTGTACAGGATGACACTGCAGGCGGATGGAATGGGAACAGAACAGTAGCGTGAGCAGTGAGCTCCGAGGCCACTCCAATCGGGCAGCCGGTCCTAGCCGGCCCAGGCCAACCCAGGGGCCAACTGGGTTCCCTCCCAAACCAGCGACAGCCCCTCCCCCAGGGGCCCGGTGCCCGCCCACTCTCTCCAGGCGGGCTGGGCCTTTGGAGGGGCCCTTCTCGAGCCTTCTCAGCGCTTTCCTCCTATTGCCTGGCTAAGGGGATGCGCGCCCTCTGGAGAGCCCGGCCTTCTGAGAGAGGGGACAGAAGGAAGGTCCAGACACCCTCAGATCTTCCTTTCCCTTCTCTCCTTCCAATTAGGGCCCTCCAGTGCAGGTAGAAATGACCAGGATCTCAAAGGACGAGGAGAGGGAAACTGCGCAGTTCCAAACGGGGGAAGGTGGCAACTTGGAAAAGGCTCCTGAATTGGAGGGGGGCAGGGAAAGAGTGGGCGTCCCCCAGCACCCAGCTCCGGCCTTGGCCTAGACCTGCCCGGTGGGTGACCGGGAGTGGAGAGCTCTGGGTGGGCACAGAAAACACATCGGGCACCGTAGAGAGTGCCGGGTTGGGCAAGGCAGGAGGAGCGGAGGCCCCCCTACCTGAGTTGAGGCTTCCCTCTTTGAGGCTGGACGAGCTCAGGTAGTCGTCCTTGCACACGAACTTGTTCTCGTCGATGACGTAGAGCTCCTCGCCTGTGGACAGCTGCTTGTTGCACACCATGCAGGTGAAACAGTTGAGGTGGAAGACTTTGCTGCGGGCCTTACGCACCAGGTCGCTGGGCGAGATGCCTTGTGCACAGCCCGCACACTTAGTGCCAAAGCGCCTGCAGACACAGCACAGCCCGTCACCCGGGGCAGCCTGAGGTCCCGTCCTCTCCAGCCCCTCACCTCTTCCCACTCTCCTTAGCTTCTAAGAAGTCTCCGTTTCCTTATCTGTCAAATGAGACCCCGGTCTGGCGCTTCCTGGCTGAGCACACGTGAGATAAATGTCCTGGGCTGTTCTCGGGACTGGGGCCAGCATGCCTCCTTCGGGTTTCTTTGGACCCCACTGGGCTTAGCGCGGTGGGCACGCCTTTAGCCGAGCAGACGGCTCAGAGCACTCCAAGGTGCTCCCCATGTCCCCACATCCATCTGGGATGCTCAAGGCAAACTCGCCTCTCCAGGTCACGAAGGCTCTTTAGCCAGCCAGGCAGGATTTGGACCACTTCTTGGCTTTGCCTCCTGGATCCTTTCCAGTCCACTGGGGCCCAGGAAGGACCAGTCAGCTTAACCGGTGGGTTCTAGCGATGGGGCGGGAGCCCCTCTCCTGGCCTGGACCCGAGCAGAAAAGGGGGAGCCTTCTGCTGCTTTCCAGCACTGCCAGCACTGTAAGCTTTCACTCCCCACTTGGGGACACATCAGAGCGAGTCAGGAGCCTGCGGACAGCAGGGCCCCAGAACAGTGGGCTCTGAGAGGCAGGGACCTGACCGAGTCTCCAGCCCTCCCCAAAATCTCTGGCCTTGGCAGGCAGCGGGAAAATGTGACCAGAAGACAATCCCGTACCTGCAAGGCCAGCACATGGATTGCTCACACACACCCTTCCCCATGTTCCTAGCCTAAATCTTTTTCTTTTCATTTCTTCTTCTTCTTCTTTTCCCCCCCCCCCTTTAAGTGCAGGGAAAAGACCAGCCCGCTCCAGAGTGGGTGGTGCAGATGAGCGCTAATAGGGGTGAGGTGCAGGCTGGAGGAGGGAGGGCACCCAGGACTCTGGGGCCCCACCTCTTCTCACACCTAGGTCTCTAAACAGGGTGAATTTGGGTGACGTTGATGTAGTGAGGGCATTAGAAGCCATAAGTCACTTTTGGCCTTATCCGGCAAGCGTAATTGGCCATATGTACCTTATCAAAAATCATTAGGCGCTTTGCAAGCATCGCCACATTAGGGACCTCGGTTCCCTGGGCCGGGGAGTTTACACGTGTAGAGGCGAGGCTGACATTTTCTCCTATTCAAATTCCCCAGTGCCGAGCAGCTGGGGCAGGCGGGCAGCCTTGCTCCTTGGTGTTAATCACGCCCCCCTTCCCTGGGCGCCGGAATTCGCACTCACAAAGCCCGCTCTCTGGCGCTGGGTGGAAGCCCGAGAGGCTGAGCTGCGGAAAATCCCATAGCCTTCCAGGCCGCATTTCTGCACTTCCCATCTGGGGAAACTGAGGCTCGGAGAAGTGATCATCCCTGGTCTGCCTCCTGTGGGCAGCAAGGGGAGGCGACACAGTCCGGGCTAGACCCCTGAGGTCCTAATTCTCCGCTTGGATTTCGTTGCTACTTTTCAACATGGGAGAAAATATTTAAGGAGCTGGGGTGAGGGCATGAGGAAGTAAAGGTTCCCTCCCCCCAGCATCAGAGGAAACGGTCCTGGCTGAGCCCTCTCTGGAGCTGGGAAGTTTGTATTTGTTCAGGAGGGATCTGAGAGCCCAGCTTGCCCTGCCAGAAGGGCCGCCTCTGGGCAAATGTACCCGCCCGGTGGGAGAAGCCTCTAGCCATCCCTAACTTTACAAAAATCTTTCCTCTCTTGGAATCGGGCTTGAAGCTTCCACCCTGGATTTGCAGCCGCGAGGGAGGAGCAGAGGCCGGTGGGGAGCAAGTTTGTCAGGGCTTCCTCCCCCGCTGCACCTCCGACCCAAGCCGGCTTAGCAACCGTGAGGCAGAGAAACAGCTTCCTTTTTGCTCTGCCCGGGATCGGGCCCTTTCCTTGACCAAGGACAGGAGACAGCGGTGGGCTGTCCCACTCCCATTTTGAGCAGGTGGGCCCGTGAGGCTGGGATGGGTTTCGCCGGTTTCCCCTTCCTCGGCGCCCCAACAGAGCGCGCGCAGGCTGCACGGCCTCTTACCTGAAGAAGTCATTTTTGCAATAGAGCTTGCCCTCGCGCGAGAAGCACTTCTCCGAGAGGTTGGTCTTGCACTCGCAGCACTGAACGCATTTGATGTGCCACGCGCGGTCCAGCACGTTCAGCAGAAAGCGGTCGAGGATGGGCCGCTCGCAACCGGCACAGTGCACCATCATAGCCCCGCGCCCCGGCGGCTCGGGCCGCCTTGCCCTCCCTTTGGGCCCCCGGCCCTCGGGCCCCCGGGCCCGCCGCTGAGCTCCGCCTCTCCTTTGGGCCGCCGCCGGGCGAGTCCGGTCCGGACCAAGACTCAGCGGGCGAAGTCCTTGGGTGATCGCTGGCCTGGCGCTGGGCCGCCCGGGGTGGGGTGGGGAGTGGTGGCGTTCACAGCCTCATGCCCCGGGCCGCGCGCCCCAGCGCTTGTTACGAGCTCTCCAAGGTGTCTTGGGTGGCTGCTGGCCTCGGCGCCGCTGAGCGGCTTTCCCCGGTGGCGGAGGCGCCGGCACTTTCCCCCACTTTCAGGCGGTCCAGATCCTCATCTTTGTCTGGCCGCCGCCTAATTCGCGCATCCTTATTCAGATTTGGTGACGTGGCGCGGCACGTAGGGGGCCCGCCGGCCAATGGGTGCGCGGTGGCCATGGCAACCTCTTAAATTTATAGCATATCTAAATTGGCTACAGCGTTGCGGTCCGGACAGAGCAAAAAAAACAAGGCATCAGTATTGTTGAGTATTAGCTTGTACCTGGTTCGGAGGCGAAGTAAGTATTTACCTTCCAGTTGGGGGCTGGGGGCTGGGGGCCGCGCGATCTGAAAACTGCTTCTCTCTTCCACTCTCTCTCCCCTCACAAATATTTGGGGGCCAGGATTCTTGGGCCTAGTGGGCGAGGGACCCCTACCCCTTTCGCCATCCCGGGAACTTGCAGAAGTTGCCCGAGGGCCGCAGCGTGCTCTACACCCGCCTTCTCTTTTCCCAGCCCAGCCCGCCCAGGTTGGAGTCCCTCTCCCAGGCGCGTCCCTGGGGTCTGCGTCTGGGGGCTAAGACAGAGCGGTTCAAGGGGCTCCCAGTGCTGGGCGGGTTTCTTTTGTCATACAAGGGGC
>PVJD01019110.1:0-12572 GCA_004026545.1 Mormoops blainvillei | reverse complement strand
CCCAGTCAGTGTCACTTTGCCGCGTCCAAGATAAAGGTGTGGAAATAGGTGCTGCTTTACGTACAAGCCTGATAACCACGGGTCTAATTTTTAAACTTGAGCTCGGCTGGCTCTGTGAGACACAATGCTTTTGCTTTTCGTTAGATGTGTGGAACCACAGGGCACGGCAGTTAGGAACAGGGGCTGTGGAGTAGATTTCTTGGGGTTAAGCCCTGGCTCTGCTACTAAATTTTATTTTATTTTTTTTGGCGTAAATTTAGACTAGTTACCTAACCCGTCTATGCCTTAATTTATCTCTTAACTCGAGCTCTCCACACGTGACATGGGCGGCTAAATCCTTTATCCTCCAGGTATGCTGTATTACCCTCACCTCCGTGTTGACAGAGAAATCTTTTACTCCATTATATACTTTATCTCCCTACCTTCTAGATGGATTAATGACCTAAACATTGAAAATAGTGAAGAAAATATGGAGAAGAGTTTTACAATTTTTGAGAAAGGGGAAAGAAACTTATGAGCAAGCTATTAAAATTAAAGATCATAGAGGGAAAGACTGAACATTTAACTGCATCTAAATTTAAACTTCATTCTTATGAAAGGCACCATAAAACTGAAAGACCTGGAAGAATGAATTCTTTAACATGTGCAATAGATGAGTAAAAATATGAATTGGACAGCCTTAAAAGAGAAATCATGAATGGTCAAGAAACATGAAAAGGTGTTCAACCTTAAGACAATTTGGGATGTGCAAAATAAAGCCAAAATAAGATGCTATTTCCCCCCATAATGTTGGCCTAGGGAGCATTACAACACACTATAAAGAACTATAATTAAAGGCATTTGGTGTTTGTCACACAAATAAACCAATGAACAATGATACTCTAGAGATAGATCTGACACAAATACCCAAACATTTATTTTATGATAAACTAACATTACAAACTAAGAGGGAAAGAATGAACTATTCATTAAATTTTTTTCCTGGTGATTGATTAACTTCGTGGGAAAAATATTTTAAACTCTTCCAGCAACCTGACACAAACATAGTGGGGTATCATGAGGTACAGAGTAAAAATAGTCCTAGTCCCCCTAACGGGGTGCTGATGATGTAGAGTGGGATGGGCATGTGCTGATACAGCCAAAAAACAAAAACAAAAACCTCACACTTTCCCAGGAATGTGAAAGGAGGGAGTGAGGTAAACAAATTTATGGAAATATGGATAGCATTGTGTGTCTAGAGAATTAGGAACAATTTATTGTTGCAAGAACGAACAAAGAAATTAAGTGAAGGAAGGTGAGGCTGAAAAGATAGTAGGGTTCTGGTCATTAATGGCATTAGGTGTCAAACAGTTTTGACTCTTAGCTAAGGTGAGTCCCTGAAGAGGTTTGTGGTATTTGTTTTTTTTTATTCAGTGGAGTGAAAATACCTGGTATACCTTGGATGGAGGTAAAATGGAAAACAGGGAAGGTGAAAGGTTGATAAAGAAAAATAATGGAAATGGAAAAAAGGTTATGTCATTCACTCAAGTATTCAAAAAATATATCTGAGGACCCGTTTAGTGTCAGGTGCACTGCTAGGCTCTGGAGATACAACAGTGAACAACAAAAATGCAGTCCAGGCTTCATGTTGGGCACAGTGTAGTTAAGATGACAAGCAAATCAATATGGATTTATTAGAGGCAGCATTGATTGAGAGACAGGAAGGGAGGGGGGAAAAGAGAGAGAGAGAAAGAAACATCAATTTGTTGTTTCACTTATTCATGCATTCATTGGTTGGCTCCTGTGTGCCCTGAGGGAGGATTGGACCTGCAACCCTGGAATATGGCGATGACACAGCAACCAACTGAGCTACCAGCCAGGGCCGTAAGTTAATGTTTAATACACTTACCACTTTAACTTCAAAGGATGAGATCCTGAATTCAGAGGTTATGGAAGAAATATCCTCAGGGCATTAAATTAACAAATGAAGGAAGGGGGGTGCAGATTAATCTGGAAGTGTGAGATGAAACCAATGTGTGCTTGTCCTGCCTAAAAATCTTCAAATAATGATGATTGATGATGATGATGATTAACTTTTATGCAGGATTTTGGCTTATGGAACCCTGGTTTTTTTAAGTATATGCTTGGGGAGTGGTTGTTTATAGGTGACATAAAGGAAAACTTCAATAAATGTTAGCTATTCTTTTTAGTACTGTTATATTTTAGTGAACTAAGTGCTGTGATATAGGAGGATGATGCAAGCAAATGGCTAAAATTTATATAAAATCATCTCAACAAAACCCAGTGTGCTCTAAGCCAATTTGCTGAATCATCAGTTTGCCAAATTCATCAAATTTATGAAGTGTGTCTTTAATACTTTAACAGGGATGTTAAGGACTTATGGCCAAGATGGTGGCTTAGATGGATACGCTTTGTCTCCTTACACAACCAAAGGAGGGACAACAACAAATTTAAAGACAGAAAACAACCAGAACTGCCAGAAAATGAGACTGTGCAAAAGCCTGACAACCAAGGAATTAAAGAAGAAACATTCATCCAGACTGGTGGGAGGGGCAGAGACGGTTTGTTGGGGTGGAGAGGATGTGCGGCAGGGTGGCGACTATAGGACCAGGCAGGCGAGGAGGTGCCTGGTGGACTGGGCCGTCCCACATTTGCGTTTAGATAAACCAGGTGGAACAGCTGGGGAGTGAGACAGACCGAGCAACCCAGGGTTCAATGTGGGAAAAGAAAGCCTCAAAACCTCTGGCTGTAAAAACTTGTGGGGGTTGCAGTGGTGGGAGAAACTCTCAGCCTCATGGGAGAGTTTGTTAGACCCACAGGGTCCTAGAACATACACAAACCTACCCACCTGGGAATCAGCACCAGAAGGGCCCAATTTGCTTGTGGGTAGTGGGGGAAGTGACTAAAAACCGCCAAGAGCCAAGCAAGCTGCAGCTCCCTCTCTAACCCCTCCCCCACATACAGCACCATAACACAGTGACATGGGTTGCCCTGCCCCGGTGAAAACCTAAGACTCCGCCCCTTACAACTTAGCAGGAGTGCTGAGACCAAGAAATGTGGCCCAAATGAAAGAACAGATCAAAACTCCAGAAAAAATACAACTATTAATACTAAGCGACAAAGAGATAGCCAACGTTACAGATGCAGAGTCCAAAACACTGGTAATGTGGATACTCACAGAAATACTTGAATATGGTCACAAAATAGAGGAAAAAGTGAAGGCTATGCAAAGTGAAATAAAGAAAAATACACAGGGAACCAACAGTGAAGGGAAGAAAACCGGGACTCAAATCAATGATTTGGAGCAGAAGGAAGAAATAAACATTCAACCAGAACAGAATGAAGAAACAAGAATTCAAAAAAATGAGGAGAGGCTTAGGAACCTCCAGGACAACTTTAAATATTCCAACATCTGAATCATAGAGGGGCCAGAAGGAGAAGAGGAAGAGCAAGAAATTGAAAACTTATTTGAACAAATAAGGAAGGAGAACTCCCTCAATCTGGCAAAGGCAATAGACATCCAGGAAGTCCAGGAAGCTCAGAGAGTCCCAAAGAAGTTAGACCCAAGGAAGCACACACCACGGCACAGCATAATTACATTACCCAAGATTAAAGATAAGGAGAGAATTTTCAAAGCAGTAAGAGAAAAGGAGACAGTTACCTACAAAGGAGTTCACATAAGACTATCAGGTGAATTTGCAAAAGAAACCTTATGAGCAAGAAGGGACTGGAAAGAAGAATTCGAAGTCATGAAAGGCAAGGACCTACATCCAAGATTACTCTGCCCAGCAAAGCCCATCATTTAGAATGGAAAGGCAGATAAAATGCTTCCCAGATAAGGTCAAGTTAAAGGAGTTCATCATCACCAAGCCTTTATTATATGAAATGTTAAAGGGACTTATCTAAGAAAAAGAAGATCAAAATATGAACAGTGAAATGACAACAAACTCACAGCTATCAACAGCTGAACCTATAAAAATAAAAACAAACAAATTAAGCGAACAACTAGAACAGGAACAGAATCACAGAAATGGAGATCACATGAAAGGTTATCAGTGGGGAGGGGGAGGATGGAGAATGGGGGAACAGGTACAGGGAATAAGAAGCATAAGTGGTAGGCACAAAATAGACAGGGGAAGGTTAAGAATAGTATAGGAAATGGAGAAGGCAAAGGACTTATATGTACAACCCATGGACATGAACTAAAGAAGGGAATGCTGGTTGGAGTGGGGGTGCAGGGCAGAGTGGAATATAGGGGAGAAAAAAATGGAACAACTGTAATAATGTAATCAACAAAGTATACTTAAATAAAAAGAACAGTATAGGAAACGGAATAGCCAAAGAACTTATATACATGACCCATGGACATGAAATAAGGGGAGGGAGTATTGCTGTAGGGAATTGGGATATTGCATGGATGAGAGAAAACAGGGAAAAATTGGGACAATTTCTAATAGTATAACCAACAAAATATATTAACTATGGTGTTGGGAAAATTGACTGGTACATGCAGAAAAATGAAACTAGACTATCAGCTTCCACCAAATACAAGAATAAACTCAAAATGTATAAAATACTTAAATGTAAGTTGCAAAACCATAAAAATCCTAGAAGAGAAATTAGTAATATCTCAGACATTTCTTATGGCAACATTATTCCCAATATGTTACCTTGGGCAAGGGAAACAAAGGAGAAAATAAAAACTGGGACATAAAACTCAAAAGCTTATGCACAGCAAAGGAAACTATCAACAAAATAAAAACCCACTGGATGGGAAAACATATTTACCAATGATACATCTGGTAAGGGGTTAATTTCCATAATATACAAAGAACTTATACAACTCAACATCAGGAGGACAATCCAATTTAAAAATGGGCAAAGGACCTGAATAGAAACTTCTCTAAAGTAGGCATCCAGATGGCCAATAGAAATATGAAAGAATGCTCAGTGTCACTAATCATCGGAGAGATGCAAATTAAAATCACAAGAGATATCACCTTATACTTGCCACAATGGCTATCATCAATAAATCAACAAACAGGTATTGGTGAGGATGTAGAGAAATGGGAACCCCTGTGCACTGTTTGGTGGGAACGCAGACAGGTGCAGCCGCTGTAGGAAACAGTATGGAATTTCCTCAAAGGATTACAAATGGAACTGCCTTTTTACCCAGCAATCCCACTTCTGGGAATGTATCCTAAGAATCACGGAACACTAATTTGAAAGAATATATGCACCCCTTTGTTCATTGCAGCATTATTAGCAATAGCTGAGACCTGGAAACAGCCGAAAGACCCATCAGTAGATGAGTGGATAAAAAAATCTATGCAGCCATAAAAAATAAGGAAATCTTATCTTCTGCAACAGCATGGTTGGACCAGGAGATTAGTATGATAAGTGAAATAAGCCTGTCAGAGACAGACAAATACTGTATGATCTCATGTATATGTGGAATCTAATGAACAAAATAAAATGATGAACAAAGTAGAAATAGAGGCATGGATACATGAAACAGCCTGACAGTTCTCTGAGAGGAAAGGAGAGAAGGAGAGTGGATAAAAGAAGGTGAAGGGATTAGCCAAAGAACATACAGTATATGTATGACACATAGACACAGACAGTGTGGTAATGGCCAGAGGGAAGTGGAGGCAATAGCTTAGTGGAGGTGGGCAAAGGTGAGGGAGAAATGGAGACATCTGTAATAGTGTAAACAGTAAAAATAATGTTTTTTAAAAAGTTTCCTTTTCTCCACATCCTCACCATTTGTTATTTCTTGTCTTGTTTAAAAATACTTTCCCAGCTTTTTTGAGTAATGTTAAACAAATATAATTGTATATATTTAAAGCATAAAACGTGTTTATTTGGTATACATTTACATTACAAACGATTACCAAGACCAAGATAATTAACACATCTATCACCTGATATAGTTAACTTTTTGTGTATGAGAACACTTAAGATCTACGCATAGCACATTTCAAATTATATATATATATATTACTGTATTTCTAACTGTAGTCATCATGCTGTCCTTTAGATCCTCAAAACATATTCATATTATTTTTGCCTTTAGTATTTATAACAATAAAGTTACTAATGAGTTAAAGACCTAGCTTTAAATTTATGAAGACAAAATGGGATTAATGTTATCTGAGGAAGGGAAGAATTTCTTTAGTCTAATAAAAAGTCACACACCCTAAGGGAAAAGACTGATGGAAAAATGCTCAGCTTCGTTAATAATTAAAGACATGCAAATAAACCAGCACACACCCATCTGATAACTGACAATTTAAACATATTGGGGACAAGTTGGGAAAGAATCATAAAGATTAGAGAAAATAAGAAATCAGCATCAGGCTTGGTAAAAGCATCAACTGTCAGAAACACTCTAGAAGTGATTTTATTATATACGAGCAAGTTTAAAGTGCACATACTCTTCAACACAGCAATCAAAGGGCACTTGAAACAATAAGAAGGTTTTGTAGGGAGTTTACATGAAAGATTAAAAAAAAACCAGATTCAACTATGTGCTGTCTACTCATTTTAGATCTAGGGACACACATAAAGTGAACCTTCCATTCTAAAAGATGGGTTTGCTGGATAGGGTAATCTTGGATGTAGGTCCTTGCCTTTCATGACTTTGAATACCCTTCTTTCCAGCCCCTTCTTGCCTATAAGGTTTCTTTTGAGAAATCAGCAGATAGTCTTATGGGAACTCCTTTGTAGGAAACTGTCTCCTTTTGCTGCTTTTAAGATCCTATCTTTAACCTATGGCATTTCAATTATGATCTGTGTCGGTGTGGTCCTCTTTTGGTCCATCTTATACAGGACTGTCTGTCCTTCCTGGACTTTTATGTGTATTTTCTTCACCAAATTAGGGAGGTTTTCTTTCATTATTTTTTCAAATAAGTTTTTAATTTCTTGCTCTTCCACTTCTCCTTCTGGCCACCCCTGTGATTGAGATGTTGGTATGTTTGAAGATGCCCCAGAGGCTCCTTGCCCTGTCCTTGTTTTTTTGAATTCTTTTTTCTTCTTGCTGTTCTGATTGGAATGCCTTTTTCTTCCTTATGTTCCAAATCATTGACTTGATTCTTGGGTTCATCCCCTTCACTGTTGGTTCCCTGTAGACTTTTCTTTATTTCACTTAATGTAACCTTCATTTTGCCTGGGTCATTTTTATGTTGTTGAAGTACCCAGTGAGTTTCTCGAGTATCCCGATAACCAGTGTTTTGAACTCTGCATCTGATCGATTGGCTATCTCCATTTTGTTTAGTTCTTTTTCTAGAGCTTTGCTCTGTTCTTTCATTTGGGCCATATTTCTTTGTCTCCTCATTTTGGCAGTGTCCCTGTGTTTGTTTCTGTCTATTAGGTACAGCTTCTTTGACTCCTTGTGTTAGTAGTGTGGCCTATTGTAGGAAAGCACACCTGTAAACTGCATAGGGCAGAGTAACCTGTGTCACTGCTCTGTGGCTCTGTGTGGGGGAGGGCTCAGAGAGGGGCCAGTGCCTCTGCTTGGCCTCTGGAGTTTTGCCTGGGAGGAACCTGTCTCCGGGCACTCTTCCCCATGCCAGTCACTTCAGCCTCTCCCTATATGTCACTAGTGCCCTTCCAGTTGTTGCTCTGGTGCTGAATCCCAGAGGGAGTGAGTCTGTGTAAGTCCTAAGCGCATTGCAGGTTCTTAAGAGGAGATGGCTCAGAATTCCACAGTTTCTTCTGCCTCCCCAACCCCCTATTGGTTTTTACAGCCAGAAGTCATAATGGGGACTTATCTTCCTGGTGCCGGACCCCTGGGCTGGGTGGTCTGGCCTGGGGCTGGGATCCCTCACGCCTGAGGTATCCCTCCCAATTTTTATCCACCACAAGTGGATGTGGTACTGCCCATTTCATGTCTCTGTGCCTCTCTGTGTGTCTCTGTGTCTCTGCCCATCCTACCTATCTGGGTTAATGTGGCTTCTTTAAATCCTTGGTTGCTGGACTTCCAAACAGTTTGATTTTCTGATGATACTGGGTGATACTTGTTTTGTAGACCAGTTGTAATTTTTGCTGTAGTTTTGCAAAGTGAGGTGTGTTTACCTGTACCTACACCTTGACTGGAAGTCCCCAACACCATTTATTAAAGAGACTATCTTTACTCCATTGAATGCTCTTGCCTCCTTTGTCATATATTAACTGACCATAAAGGTGTGGGTTGATTTCTGGACTCTCTGTTCTGTCCATTGATATATATGCTTGTTCTTATATTAGTACCAGCCTTTTTTTTTTTTTAATTACAATGTCTTTGTAGTGTAATTTGATATCAGTTACTGTGATACCTCCAACTTTGTTTTTCTTTCTCAAGATTGTTGAGGTTATTTGGGGTCTTTTTGGTTCTACATACATTTTTGAAATATTTGTTCTACATTTGTGAAACATGTCATTGGCATTTTAATAGGAATTGCATTGAATCTATAGATTGCTTTAGGTTCTATGGAAATTTTAATGATGTTAATTCCTTTATTTCATGAACACAGTATGTACTTCCACTTATTTGTATCTTCCTCAATTTTTTTCTTCAATGTCCTGTAGTTTTCCAAGTACAGGTCTTCTACCTTCTTTGTTAAATTTATTCCTAAGTACCTTATGTTTTTGTTTTAATAGTAATTGGGATTGTTTTTCTTTCTGACAGTTCATTATTGGTGTATAAAATGCCACTGATTTCTGAATATTAATTTTGTATTCTGCTAACTTGCTGAATTCATTTATTAGATCTAGTAGTTTTTTGGGAGTCTTCAGGGTTTCTATGTACAATATCATGTCATGTGCAAATAATGACAGTTTTACTTCCTCCTTTCCAATTTGGATGCCTTTTATTTCTTCTTTTTGTGTGATTGCTGTGCCTAGGACTTTTAGTACTATGCTGAATAATAACAGTCAATGTAGACACTGTGATCTAAGGGAAACACTTTTAGTTTTTGTTCATTGAGTATGATGTTAGCTGTAGGTTTGTAATATATCGTCTTTATTATCTTGAGGTATGATGTGAAAAGGGAACTCTTGTATACTGTTTGTTGGAATGTTATTGGCACAGCCATATGGAAAACTGTATGGAATTTCCTAAAAAAAAAACACAGAGGATTTTTATTATCCAACAACCCTGTTTTTGTGTATATGTCTAAAGAAAACATAATTATCTGGAGACATCTGTACTCCCATAATCATTGCAGTATTATTCACAACAGCCAAGATATGGGAGCAACTTAAATGTCTTCTTAAAATAAATGGATAAAGAAAATGTTACACACACACACACACATATATGTAAGTGCAATATTATACAGACATAAAAGAAAGAAATCCTGTCATTGGTGACAACATGGACAAACCTGGAGGGTGCTAGGCTAAGTGAAATAAACCAAAGAGAGAAAAACAAAGACTACATGGTATCACTTATGTGTATATAACTGAAAATTTTATTTCACTTTATATTTTTAAATCCTCACTCAAGTACTTTTTTTTTTCATTGCTTTTGCAGAGAACAGAAGGGGGAAAGGGAGAGAGAGGAACATCGATGTGAGAGAGAAACATCAATTGGTTGCCTCCCATACATGCCCAGACCAAGGATCATTCACCCCCAGACCAGGGATCAACCTGCAACCTAGGTATGTGCCCTGTGCAGGAATCAAACCTGCAACTCTTTGGTTATAGGGCCACACTCCAACCAAATGAGTCACACCAGCAAGGGCTAATTGAAAAATTTGCCGAGAATAGATCCTAAGCATTCTCATGAAATCAAAACTGGTTACTGTGTGAGATGATAGTTGTGAAAATTAACTTGGTTATGGGAATCCTTTCACAATGTATATATCGAGTCATCACATTATACACTTTAGATATGTTACAATTATATTTGTCAATTATGCAGTACCTCAATAAACCTGGATAAACAAAGAAACATGTATTATACACATACAATGGCAGAGTATTCAGATTTACAAAGGGAAGTCAGTTCTGCCATTTACAACAAGATGGGTGGAGCTGGAGGACATTATACAAAATTAAATAAGCCAGAAGGATAAATACTTCCTGATCCCACTTTTATGATGAATCTGTAATAGTCAAATGAATAAAATCAAAGAGTAGGAAAGTGGTTCCTAGGAACTGGGTGGAGGAGGAAATGCGGAGGTGATGATTAAAGGGCCCAAGTTTCAGTTAGGCAAGATAGATAAGTTCTGGAGGCCTACTGTGCAACGTAAGACCTACAGATATCAATATCCTCTTTCACAGTTAAAAATTTGCTAAGAAAGTAGGCCTTAGGCTAAGTGTTATACCATAAAAACATTAAAGAAAAGGAGCAGGAGGAAACTTCCAAAGATGATGGATAAGTTTATAGACTTGATGGTTTCACAGGTATATAACTATTCCAAGATCATCAAGTTGTTTATATTAAATATGTACAGCATTTTGTGTGTTAACCATAAGCTAATAAAGTGGTTTAAACACCACTTCATAGTCTCCCTGAGAGGGCGGGGAAAGAACATGAGAACACAAGTCACAAAAGAAGATAGTAGTGACTGAAAATGTGGGGCATGGTCATCTTGAACTGGAACTGTTGGGGACCCTCACGTGGAAGGGGGATGAGAAATCGATACATCAAGTGTGCAATTCAATGGGATTTACTTCAAGGGAAGGAAAAAAGAATAGATCATTGTTAATACAATTGTTTTTGGTTTCAGAATAAGTAAATTGAGGTGCCTCAATATCCAAGGACTGAACAGGTTCCCATCATGCCACACATGTACTCCCACTTCCTTTCCCAGTCATTAAACATGCAGGTAGAGTTTGCTGCCTCAGCTCAAATCAAGTGAAGGTGTGGAGTGTGTTTCAGGTTTATTGTTCAGGCCATGAATAAAGACCAGAAATTCTCCAAGAAAATAGGATAAGCTTAGAAATCAGAGAGAGGTATCAAACCAGAAACATAGAAGAATCAAGGTCTAATGTCAAGGAGAGCAACTGAGAACAACAATACTGTGGCACCCATGGGGCAAGAATTGAGGACAAGGTCTGGGGCCAGGTTTGGAGCCAGGGAGTGAGGTCAAACAATAGCAAATCAGGCTAAGGTGAGGAGTCTGGAACTATTGTCTTGAATGTTTATTAGTGTCCAAGTTCTTCTAATGTCAGTGATTTTCAACCTTTTTCATCTCAATAATTAGCACACATAATTATTAAAATTCTGTGCTACACTGTAAAATATTTTTTTTGTTGATCTAATAAAAAATAGGTATAATTTTGATTCATTCACACTAGACAGCTATTTTTATGTTGACTCTTGTCATATGTTTATTTGACAGTCTAAGAGAAAAGAGGTCAATGCCCCTGACTAAATAGTTAGGTATTGCATGTTTAAAAAATTCTTGTGGTACATTGGTGGAATATTGCTATCTTATGGTCTAGCAGTGATAAAAAATCACTCAACCTGCTGAGGTGGGAGTTTCAGTAGTAATGTGGGCAAGCAGCTGGTAAGCCAAATATCAGAGGCCACAGCTTAGCTCTGACAAAAGTGCAGCTAATGAAGTCTATTAGGGGCTGCAAGTATTGCTGAGGCTACAGTATGGCATCCGTAGCCAGCACCCAAAGAAACCATGTCATCCTCCTAGACCTCATCTTGGGAAGATAGGGTGGCCCAGTGGTTCTCTGTATGAAAGCCATTGTGATCGTCATTCAAGATCTGTTTCTTCTCACCTGCGTTGGTGTAACTGGGGAAAACAAAGGTTGTCATTGGAACAGGAGTGTCTGGGTTGGATCATAAATAAAACTAGACTCTGCTGTAATGTGGAATTAGACAAAGAAAACACTATATTCTGTGCTATGCGATGGGATCCCAGGGCATTGTGAGGGAAGTATTCGACAGATTGGGAAGTAGCAGTTAATAGAAACCAAGTTGCAAAGAGAGACAAAATATAGGGCTTCTGAAATAAGTCACCATAAATAGGAGTTTGTTAAGCTATCAGGATAAGACATGACACGTAGACCTTGCGTGGCGGGAGGGCAATGGTTCAATTCAGACTCCATGCTGGTCTAGATCTCTGGGTGGCACCTGATCAGCCTAGAATGGAAAGGGCTGTGTGTTAATAATGAAAGAGCTTTATCATTTGGGGTACGTGTCACTCTACTATGGGATCCTGCTTCGACAATTGCAATATGGGAAACAAAAGACCTTTTCCTACCAGCTGAGGAAACCTGGCATTATAGATTCTACAATGTACAAGGAGATGCCACAGAAGCATGAAAAGCAGGAGCAAGTAAGCACCACCTATGGGGTGGTCAAAGGGAAGGACTGGAGACACGGGGCTGCTGATGTGTGGACCTAGGCAAAGGGTTGATACAAGAGATGAAGTCATAGGGATCAAGCGGAAAGTAGAGGTAAGAGCAACAGCAGTAGGGCAGACAACTGCCCCATAGTCACTGGAAGTGAGAGTTCGCTGAGGTTTGGCAATAGTGTATCAGCAGCTCAGATGTCCAAACCGGTTACTAGAGCAGTACCCAGGGAAATGCCAGCTAAGAAAGTGGGAAAATGAAGGGAAGGAAGTTAA
>PVJD01019109.1:0-12572 GCA_004026545.1 Mormoops blainvillei | reverse complement strand
ACTGGGAAAAGTAATATTGTTGATAATAACATAATACTTTAAGCAGATTTTAAAATAATCTTAAGTACAAGTTCGATTCTTTTAAAAATATAAAAGAATAGAAAAAGAAAGGGCTATAACCCTGGCTGGTGTGGCTCAGTGGATTGAGTGCTGGCCTGTGAACCAAAGGGTCACTGATTTGATTCCCAGTCAGGGCACATGCCTGGGTTGGGGTACAGGTCCTAGGCAGGGAGTGTGTGAGAGGCAACCACTCATTGATGTTTCTCTCCCTCTCTTTCTCCCTCCCTTGCCCTCTCTAAAAATAAGAAGAAAGAAAGAAAGAGAGAGAGAGAGAGAGAGAGAGAGAGAGAGAAAGAAACAAAGAAAAAGAAAAAAGAAAAGAGAGAAAGAGAGAAAGAAAGAAAGATGGGCTTTCTGCTTAAGAAATGACATTTGTCTATAGCTTCTTGACCTTTTTTTCCAGTGAAAATGTTTTACTTTTGCAAATAAAGTCAGTAAGTATTATTACTTAAAAGTAGGTTATAAAACGATGTGCATAAAATGATCCTAGTTATATTTAAAATACATACAGAAGGAAAGAAAATATTCAAGAATCTACACTCAATTTATTTGACGACTCTGAAACACATATTTCATTCATTTATTCATTCAATAAATATTAATCAAGCACTTACAGCTCTTGTCAACCCAAATCCATAGGTATCTTTCAGACCTTTCTTCTCAGTTATCATTCCTGATTGGACATGTTAGTGCAGTGGAATTGCATTTTAAAATGAGGTTGAATTATAAAGTCAGCATATAAAATGAAATCCTATGTAGTCAAATTTCTCTTTGAAATATTTAAATACATACTTCACAGCACATTAACATAAACTAATGTTAGTAGGAGAAAAGTTGTAGAAAAGGATTTAAAATTATAAGTACCTAGAACTTTTATGAAAACATGGAATTTTTAAAAAATATGTCTATAATGTTTGTATATTTTCCAAATTATCTGCAGTTAATCTGAATCATATACATAGAACAACGAGTATGTTTCCAGAGAGAGAGAGAGAGAGAGAGAGGAAGGAAGAGAGAGAAAATTTGATGTAAGAGAAACATCAATTGGTTGTTTCTTGCACGTGCCCCAATAAGGAACAGAACCCACAACCTGGGCATGTGCCCTGACCATGAATTGAACCTGTGATCTTTTGGTGCACAGGACAATGCTCCAATCAAATGACCCACCCTCACCAGGCTGAAATACATGTTTTTAAGATAATCCAGACTTCATTCACTGTTGTCACCATATATGAGGTCTTTCCAGAAAAAATACAACCATTGTTAATATAAAGAGAACAGTTTGCACAACATCAATATAACGTGGCAGCCAAGGACAGTGGACTGGAATGCACATATGTGAACAATGATGACTTCAATGTACTAGTCAGTGGGGACGGTAGATGCCATTGAGTGAGCATGTGTGCTGTGTGGCCATAGCATGCAAAATGATTGAGTGTGTAGAGCAAAGAATCTGCGTCAGATTTTGCATTAAGTTTGAACATTCCTTCATGAAAGCTATTTGGATGATTCAAAAGGCCACACTTATGGGCACCTGGTGATTGGCAGCCTCATCAAGACAACGCGCTCGCTCATGCATCACATCTCATGCAGATTACCCAGGTAACTCAGGCCCCCTACAGCCCAGATTTGGCACCCTGTGCCTTCTGGATTTTCCCAAAACTAAAATAACCTTTGAAAGGGAAGAGATTTCAGACTGTCAGTGAGGTTCAGAAAAATATGACAGGGGCAGCTGATGGTAATTGGGAGAAGCATGTGAGGTCCCAAGGTGCCTACTGTGAAGGGAACCGAGGCATCATTGTCCTATGTACAATGTTTCTTGTATCTTGTATCTCTTTTCATAGTGCATGGCTGGATAGTTTCTGGACAGACTTCATATAAAACAATTATATCTAAATAATATATATTTATAAATATGTACAATTTTAAAATTAAAATATATGTGTTACAAAACAATGAAGTACATATTTTTAAGGTAATCTGTACTTCATTCACTGTTGTTACTATATATAATACATGTTTAAATGTATACAGTTTTAAAATTAAAATATATACGAGTATGTCCTAGATTCCAGGTGAAAGGAGACAGGAGGGCTTGCTAATTCTTGCTGCCCTGCTTATGAGTGGGTTAAAGGAGATTAGTTGTATATGTTAGTAAATATATATATATAATATATATATTTACTACACGGGACCCCCATATTATACATATTTTCTATGTTATTAAACAAATATTTCCATGTTATTAAATATTGTTCTTCATCATGTTAAAATTAACAGTAATTTATTTAGTCAAGTCCTTGTTGCTTAATCTTTAGGTTGCAAGCTATCACTAAAATCTTTGCACACAACTATAATTATTCCCTAAGGAAAATTTACTAAAGATGAAATTGCTAAGTCTAAAAGTCTAAAAAATCTTATGAATTTTTTCCATTTGAATGACCTTATATAAAATGCATGGTATAATTTTAAAAAATATTCCCCAATTTGACAGGTGAATAAGAGTACCTTGAAATTTTAATTTGTATATTTTGACCACTAGTGAAGCTGAAAAACTTATACTTATTCTTCACATAGATGTCTTCTTTGGCCCTATTGATGCCTTTCCATCAGTTTCTAGGCCATGAAAACCACTGTTATTTTCTTGATATGTTAAGAATATTTTATTTTAGATAATCGTTGTTTCAGTTAGCCTCACCGTTTGTAAGGAATAGAGACTTAGGTTACCTCAGCTGAGGCAGGATCCATGGTGAAAATTTATGAGGCAGTAAAGAAAACTTAAGGGAATCTGAAAGCTGAGAGCCAGTGTCTAATGTACCTCTAGGAACCAGGACCTGAGCATTGTAGTGCTGTGCCACGAACTCCTCTCAGCTTCTGTCTCAGTCTCTTCTTCCTTCCTCTTATCCCTCTTCTCCTCCTGTGTCTTGTCTCCACCTCACAGTTTCAGCTGTCTCTTAACGTCATCCTTCTCATGTATCAGGCTTTCTCAGGTTCCTAAGGTGTCAGGTCAATGGGCATGGCCCTTCCCCCTGCCAGGACTGAGGGGCTCATCAGGGAGCCCCTGGCCAGAAAGAATGTGTATTGTTTTGGAAATGGGTTGTAACTTCCTCCTTATTCCCTTTTGAGAGTAGTCCCATCTGTTAACTGCTTCTTGACTAAATGTAGTTTAGAGTCACGTGTAGGACGTATGCCTCCTTTGTCTGGGACCCCTTAAAACAAGTTTGGACACGGGGAAGGGGTTGTGGTCTCTCGTGTACTGACCTGCCCCCATCAGTACACTCTCCTGTAATGTGAGTAATAAACGACATGTCCACATCTGCTAGTCCACCAGGTGTTTTGTTTGTTTGTTTGTTTGTTTTTTTCCTGATTATCACAAATACTTAAGCAGCTCCCTAGTTTGGAGCTCCTGCATTACAATTGGTATCAAGAACAGGGTATTCTGGGAAATATCCCTGTCAAGTAGACTGCATGTGATAACATGCCAGGTGGGGTAGGCCAGGGGCTAACCCTGGGAATAGTGGGGAAAATCCCAGGGTGGTGCACCAGTATTGGGGGGATGCACCTGACACACCCACAGGCCTTGGAGAGAACCCAAGGGAAAACAGAAGAACAGCCAAAGCAAAAATATGGCAGTTAGAGGATGAATATAAGCTATAAATAAAAATAAGGAGATAAGATTCTAAGGCTAGTCCTAGTCCCTTCTTAAAATATTGCTTTTGCTTTAGATTTTGTTTTTGTTTCTGTTTTGGAAAGGAGGGTCTTAGGTCACATTTTAGACTAATTAGAATTCTTTTGCTAAAGGCCTAGTAAATGGGGTAAGAGTTATAAAATGTATTCACAAATTTATCAATCTAACAAATACTAATTACTTACATTTAAGTTAGGGAACAAATATATGGCTTTAGTAATAAAAGGTGTAAATTATAGTGATATATTTTGAAAAAATAGAATTAAAAATAGATTGTTCTAATTTCTGAATAAGTTAAAAGGGACTTAGGAAAGTTGCATAAGGTTGTGTAGAGGAAAGAAGAAAAATGATAAGTGAATGAGAACATCTTGTGCTTTCTCTACCCAAGTTAGTAAGTCAAATTACGTGTAGTCTTTATGTGCTCACTCTTTATGTGTGTTGTCTTTATGTGATGTGTGTTCATTTGTGTATTACATGTGGTGTGTTTCCTGCCTCCAGATGGTATAATTAGGGTGTAGTATTGTACTGACCTAAAGAAAGTAAACACATATAAATTAAGCAAAATTCTGTGATCTGACCAATTATTGGATGCAAAAAAATGGCTTTAAGTTTAATTACTGCCTTTTAAAGTTATTACCAAAAAATGTGTTGTTTTACAAAAAGTTTATGTTATACTCTTTTGGTTAAATTTGTTTGACAACCTTTCCAAATTTCAAATTTTAAGAGATTTTAGCTGAGAAATGACTTTAGGTTATTCCAATGGGCCCCTGAAATACCTCAAGATTGTTCTCCCTCTTTTATAAAAGTTTTGGAACTAATTAGGCCTATTTAATATGTTTAAAGTACATGGGAAACTGTCAAATAAAGAAATAATAAGTATGTTCTATTTGTGTACACATTTTTATTATTAAAGTAGGTGTTCTAGAGATTATAGAAGTTCTGATATACTTTCATTTTTAATCTTAGTTATCTGAACATGTTGTTGCAAGAAAGCAAATTCCTTTGTCAACTGTATTATACTCAACTCTGTAACCATGTCATTTTAAGTTTTGTCATTTATAAACAGTCATTGTTTTGCTATAATGCATTTGCAAAATAGATTATGCCTTGGGAGGGGTTCATGGAGGAGACTCTGACTTGTTTTGGATTGCATATTTCTGAGAATAGATTTTCAGATCATACCTTTGAACCAAGTGAAGGTTGCTGGAGCTCTGTGAAATAACTGGATTTGTAGGGGTGCTTCCAGATATTCAGGATAAAGAGAAATTAATTATGGGACATAATAAACTGCAGATAATTGTGGCTTTTTTAACTTTTTGTTGAAAAACATAGCTAATTTTTAATCATTTGTTTTTCAAACATAAGCAAACTTTGTTTCTTAAAGCAATTTGGTAAAGTATACTTTCATAAGCAATATTGAATTTTGAGGTATTTAAATTTTTCTCCCTACCTAATCTTTCTAGAATGTGGAAGCTCTTGTTGAGCAAGTACTATTCTTTCCATAGGAATGTGTGTGTTTTCATAAATCCAATAGGAATCTGATTTCTTTATAACAAGATGTATAAAACCAATTTCCAGCTGCAATTTTATCATCTAAGTCTTTGTCTGGAATGTCATGATCAAAGAAGTCTTGCCTGGGTTCCAGATGCCATCAGAAAGCCATAAGAGATTAAGATTGCCCTTAAAACCAGTAAAAGCCATTGGAGAAATGGTCTGGTACCATGCTTGATCACGTGGTTCATGGCAGTCTTTCCAATAAAGAAACAAAGGTTACTTTCCTGAAAAATGGCGTGGGAAGAACCCCAAGATATTCTGGGGACCTCAAGAACTTGAAAAACTCATCCAAATCTTTAGGAATTGCAGGAAAAACCTGATGGCAGTCGTGTGGCTTGGCTTCCCAGCCCTGAGGCACTAATTAAAGCTCAATATAGGAATTCCTTATAACATTCCAGCAAAGTAGATTTTAAAAAGTCTGTATGATCAAGTGCTATTCCTGTTGTGTTTATGTAAATAATCAGGCCAAATTGAAACTGGACTTAATACAGTAAATGAATTGGTCTTGATTTGGCTCTTTGATAAAAACAAGGGTTATTTTAGAGCAAAAAAATGTTTCAATAAAATCTATTATACACAGTTATAGAAAGTAGACTCTAATTCAGTAAATCGTCTGTAAATTTTTATTTTATTTTTTTAAACTGCAAGACTTTTTATTATTTTTACTTCAAGGTCTAATCATTTGTTTATGCTGATATATCAAATTATTATAATTTTTAGGTATTTTCTTTTTCTTTTTTCTTTATTTTATTGAGTAGGCTATTACAGTTGTCCCATTTTTCCCCACTTTATCCCCTCTGACTTGCACCCCATCCTATCATCCCCACACCTCTTAGCTCATGTCCATGGGCTGTATGTATCAGTTCTTTGGCTTCTTAATTTCCTATACTATTCTTAGCCTCCCCCACTTATTTTATTTTTTGTCAACATTTCCCTGTCACCATTTTCCCCAACCCCACCAACCCCTACCTCGCACCCTCAATCCTTCCCCCATTTGGCTTTGTTTTTATTTCTCACCTATGAGCTAGACTGGATCCTGAATTTTTTCCAGTTTTCTTTCAAACTAGTGTTTCATTTTTCCTTCATCCTTTGATTTGTAATTATTGAGAACAACTGATGCAGTGTCAACCAGTGTCATACAGAATTTACCTGAGCACCTCGTGACATTAAACTACAGATAAAAAGGATCCATTAGATTGTCACTGCTTAAAAAAAGGATCCATTGGATTGTCACTGCTTAATTTCATTCCAGCAAAAGTCTTGCCTTTGGAAATATTCTAATTTGACACTCTTGCAGACTCAGAAACTGGTTTATGATTTTCTGTATTCATTAACTTTTGTGTTCTTTCTGTTTTCACAGAATGTATACAACCTTGTTTACCTGGTTTCTCTGTCAAATTCTCGGAGGTTGTCTGGTTAAGTTCTGTGGAAACAACACCTCCTCCCAATGGGCAGGAATGCTGGCAGCTGCGAACAACCTCTCAGACTGTTGGGTTTGCACAGAGCTCCTTATCAAGGCCTCTGTCAGTCTGTCATGGTGAATCCACCCTTAAAACCAGACACTCTGTGCCTGGCTGCAAGGCTGGAAGGTTCCTGACCCCTTCAAACAGACATGTGAGATGGTGTTTTCCTTTGTGAGAGAGCTGACTAACCGCACCAAATCATAGCTCACTAATGCAGTTTGGGATGCTGTTGGGTGGCTGTCTGCATTACAGATAGAAGTATGACAGCCTGTACCCATACGTATTGAACACAGAAACGGGACTACAAATGAAACTATGCAGCTCATGGAGTGGATGCCAGCAACCTTATGCAAGAATATTACAGCAATAAATGACTGGTACAGACTTCCAGGGATGGTCTCTTAATGGGACACAGGCCCATCTGGTCCCACAGGAATCCTGTGGCCCTATGACCAATATGATTGGCCTTATGTCTCACTTAATTGGACTAGGCATTGCACCTGGGGAGAACCATATATCCCAGGATGAGTATTGAATACCCTTCCAGGTGTCCCTTGAAATTGGGACTCATTTCAGGCAAGCTGTCAAGTGTTCTGAATGGTGGTTCTACCCCTTACCCCTTTTTGTACCCCTGCAGGTACTATTTTAACCCATGAAGCCATTAAAGCCCTAGAAAATCACACTGCAATAGCCCTTAATCATACCAAGCATGCTATAGCTCTTATTTCTGATGAAGCAACTCAAATGAGGAAAGTTGTGCTGCAGAATAGAATGGCATTAGACTTACTGCCACCCAGGGGAGTACCTGTGCCATTCTGCACACAGAGTGTTGTATGTATACCAGGTCTGTCCAGGAGGCATCCAGCCATGTAATATGAAAAATAGAAACATTTGTTGAAGAAGATACAAGATACAAGAAACATTGTACGTAGGATAATGATGTCTCAGTCCCCTTCAAAGTAGGCACCTTGGGACCTCACACAGTTCTATCAGTCGCCACCATATGCCCTGTCAGAGTTTCCTGAATCTCATCTTTGGTCTGAAATCTCTTCCCTTTCAAAGGTGATTTTAGTTTTTGGGAAAGCCAGAAGTCTCAGGGCACCAAATCTGGGCTGTAGGGGAGCTGAGTCACCTGGGTAATTTGATGTTTTGCCAAAACACTCTGCACGAGATGTGATGCATAAGAGGGTGTGTTGTCATGATGAAGCTCCCAAACACCAGCTACCCATAGATGTGGCCTTTTGAATCATCCAAATAGTTTTCATGGAGGAATGTTCAAGTTTAATGCAAAATCTGATAAAGATTTGTTGCCCTCCTCAGTCATTTTGCATGCTATGGCTATACAGTACACATGCTCACTCAATGGCATCCACCACTCCCACTGACTAGTACAGCGAAGTACTAGTCACACATGCACATTCTGGTCCGCTCTCTTTGGCTGCCAGGTTACATCAGTGCTGTGCAAACTGTACTCATATTAACATGGTTGTACTTTTTCTGGACAGACCTCATATTCCTTATAATGCCAACAATATATATCAAGCGTTAACTGCCCTAGGGGCTGAAATCAATCGTATACTGGCCATAGCTTCTCACGCCTTTATCAGTTGGTGACACTTTAGTTTCTTGGTGACATTCCCTCCTCCTAGGTCTCTGGGTTTTATCTGGCACTTTTATTCTTGGTGTATAGCCTTTACTGCATCTGTGGTATATGGATGCACTGTGTCAATATGCTCATCCCACAGGTCCCCTATTAGAAAACTGTAACACGAAGAATGTGAACTGGAAGAGTAATGTTGGCATGGAGCATTGGGTCGTGCTAAACATGACCCTCCCCCCATCATGACTGAGAGCTGATCAGAGGACCCCTGGCCAGAAGGAATGTGTATTGTTTTGGGAATGGATTGTAACCCCCTCTTATCCCCTTTTGGGAGTGGCTTCCTATCCTGTGACTGCTTCTTGACCTTTTCTTTACACTCTGGTAATGTAGTTTAGAGTCTTGTGTGGGACACATGAGTCTTTGTCTGGGACCCCATAAAACAAGTCTCAGACCCAGGGGGAGAACCATCTTTCTCACACCGACCCACTGCTGTCAGTGCACTCCGCTGTAATGTGAGTAATAAACAACATGTCCACATCTACTGGTCCACTAGGTATTGTTTTTGTTTTTTTTCCCAGAATATCGTGAATATATAAGCAACTACCCAATTTGGAATTCTTGAGTTACATAAACTGTAAACCATTTTCCCACAAAAGTGCATGTACCCACTAGCCCTAAACAGCACAAACTTGCATACAATTTCAAGCAGTTCCCATAATTCCCCAGTTGAGAACACCCGGTCTAGGTGAAATAAAGTGGTTAGTGGGTGAGAGTTCCTTGTACACTGACCTAAGATTGGCTGATGGGCCAATAGGGCTGGAATAGAATGATAGGCAGAAACCCTGCAGCCAGGCAACGGTCCTCCCAGGTTCCCAAGAGACAAGGAGGCCAGATGTGAAAGGACTAGTGGGCTGCATTCTTCTAACAGAACATACTAAACCAATTATTTATAAAGATTAAAAACCCTCAGGAGTGGAAAAGATAGGTCATTTTTTTCTAAAACAGTACTAAAAAATAAACTTATTAGCCTCTACAGGGGTTAATTTACTGGACATATAAACTGTTGATTTGTTTTAAGAAAATTTAGTAAAATTTTCAAAGGAATTCTCTGTGTATGTATGTATTTTTGTATATTTTATTGATTATGCTATTACAGTTGTCCTATTTTTTCTCCCCTTTATCCTGTCCTCCCTGCACCCAATCCCATCATCCCCATGTCAACATTTTCCCACAACCCCTTTCCCCAGCCTGACCACTCCCCAACTCCCACCCTCAATCCTTCCCCCATTTGGCTTTGTCGATGGGTCCTTTATGAATGGTCCTTGATGACCCTTCCCCTCCTTTTCCCCTGCTTTCCCCCTCCCCCCTCCCCTATGGTTACTGTCAGTTTGTTTTTTATTTCAATGTTGCTGGTTATATTTTCCTTGCTTGTTTATTTTGATGATGAGGTTCCACTTATAAGGGAGATTATAAGTTATCTGTCTTTCACCACCTGCTTTATTTCACTTAGCATAATACTCTCCAGTTCCATCCATGCTGTTGCGAAGGATAGTAGCTCTTTCTTTCTTTCTGCTGCATAGTATTGCCTTATGTAAATGTACCACAATTTTTTGATCCACTCATTTACTGATGGGCACTTGGGTTGCTTCCAATTCTTGATTATTATAAATTGTGCTGAGCTGAACACTGGGGTGCATAAGTTCTTTTGAATTGGTGTTTCAGGATTCTTAGGGTATAATTCCAGCAGTGGAATTGCCAGGTCAAAAGGCAGTTCCATTTTTAGTTTTTTTGAGAAAATTCCAAACTGTTTTCCTGAGTGGCTGCACCAGTCTGCATTCCCAACAACGGTGTACTAGACTTCTCTTTTCTCTACATCCTCACCAGCACTTGTTGTTTGTTGATTTGTTTATGATGGCCATTCTGGCTGGTGTGAAGTGGCATCTCACTGTGGTTAAATTTGAATCTCTCTGATGGCCAGTGATGCTGAGCATCCTTTCATGTATCAGTGGACCCTCTGTATATCCTCCTTGGAGAAGTGTTTGTTCAGGTCCTTTGCCCATTTTTAAAAGGGTTGTTTACCTTCCTGGAGTGGAGTTGTGTGAGTTCTTTATATATTCTGGAGATCAAACCCTTGTCCAAGATGTCATTGGCAAATATATTTTCCCATACAGTTTGTTCCCTTTAAATTTTTCTTATGTTTTCTTTAGCCATGCAAAAGCTTCTTATTTTGATGAAGTCTCATTTGTTTATTCTTTCCTTTATGTCCCTTGCTCTAGGGGACATATGGTGAAAATATTGCTGCATGGAATATCTGAGATTTTCCTGCCTATGTTCTCCTCTAGGACTTTTATGGTGTCATAACTTTATTTAAGTCTTTTATCCATCTTGAGTTGATTTTTGTGTGTGGTGTAAGTTGGTGGTCAAATTTCTTTTTTTTGCATCCAGATCTCTCAACACCATTTGCTGAAGAGGCTATTTTTACTCCATTTTATACTTCTTGCCCCTTGGTCTAATATTAATTGAACATAGAGACATGGGTTTATTTCTGGGCTCTCTATTCTGTTCCATTGATCTATGTGTCTGTTCTTATGCCAGTACCAGATTGTTTTGATTAGAGTGGCATTGTAATATGGTTTGAGGTCAGGCATTGTGATCCCTCCTACTTTGATCTTCTTTCTCAAAATTGCTGCAGCTATTAGGGGTTGTTTACAATTCCATAAAATTTTTGAAATATTTGTTCTATATCTGTAAAATATATCCTTGTTATTTTAATGGGGAATGCATTGAATCACTAAGTTGCTTTGGGTAGTATGGATATTTGGATGATTTTAATTCTTCCAATCCATGAACATAGTATATGCTTTCATTTATTTGTGTCTTCCTTAATTTCTTTCTTTAGTTTAGTGTAATTTTGTGAATACAGGTCTTTTACCTACTTGGTTAGGTAAAATAAAGTACCTAAGTACTTTATTTTTCTTGTTGCTATACCAAATGGGATATTTTTTCCTGATTTCTGTTTCTGATATTTTGTTGTTGGTGTACAGAAATGCCTTTGATTTCTGATTATTGACTTTGTACCCTGCGGTTTTGCAAAATTCACTTACTTAGGTCAAGCAGTTTTTTGGTGGAGTCTATAGGGTATTCTATGTACACTATCATGTCATCCTTTAACAATGACAGTGTTACTTATTTCCTAATTGGATGCCCTTTATTCCTTTTTTTTTTCTCTAATTCCTGTGACTAGAACTTCCAATACTATGTTGATCAGAAGTGGTAAAAGTGGAAACCCACGTTTTGTTCCTGATCTTTTGGGAAAGGTATTAGTTTTTGCCAGTTGAGTATGATGTTGGCTGTAGGTTTTTCAAATGTACCCTTTATTATGTTGACTTATGTTCCGTCTACTCCCACCTTGCTGAGTGTTCTTTTCATAAGTGGTGCTGTACCTTATCAAATGCTTTTCCCACATCTATTGATATGATCATGTGATTTTTATCATTCTTTTTGTTTATATGATGTATTACATTTATTGATTTCTGAATATTGTATCATCCTTGCATCCCTGGGATGAATCCCACTTGATCATTATGTAAGATCTTTTTAATGTAATGCTGGACATGGTTTGCCAATATATTTTGAGGATTTTAGCATCTATGCTTATCAGTGATATTGGCCTGCAGTTTTCTTTCTTTGTTGTGTCTTATTTGTTTTTGAGATTAAGATGATGCTGGCCTCATAAAAAGAGCTTGGAAAAAGAGCTGGCCTCATAAAAAGAGCTTGGAGTAGTTTGAGAAGTATTGGTGTTAGTTGTTTCTTAAATGTCTTGTAAAATTCTCCTGTGAAACTGTCCGGTGCAGGGCATTTTTGTGCCGAGTGTCTTTTGATTACTGCTTCAGTTTCTCTGGCTGTTATCAGTCTGTTCAGGCTTTCTGCTTCTTCTTCATTCAGTTGTGGAAGATTATATTTTTCTAGAAATTTCTCCATTTCACCAAGGTTTTCAAATTTCTTGGCATAATTGTTCATATTAATTTCTTACAATCCTTTGTATTTCTGTGGTCTCAGTTGTCATTTCTCCTCTTTCATTTCTGATTTTATTTATTTGGGCCCTCTCCCTTTTTTTCTTGATGAGTCTGCTTAAAGGCTTGTCAATTTTGTTTAGCTTTTCAAAGAACCAGTTCCTGGACTTATTGATCCTTTGAATTGTTCTTGT